>PVIH01003466.1:0-160218 GCA_004025045.1 Sigmodon hispidus
AAAGTGACAATATGTTTAATATGTATTAATGTGTAAAATATTTTAAACAGAGGTAGAAGTATGTGTAAAATATGCAATTGTAGATTTAATTCTGTATTAATATACAAATTATTTTAGACATATAAAATAATTTAAGATTTGTATTAATATATAAGTATATTGGTGCAAATTGTCTATGGCTTATATTTGGTTAATAATTGTTTATAGATAGATATAATTATTTATATTAGTTTCTTCTATTCCTCTTTATCTAAAAGGGATTCCTGAGTTTATATTATTGTTTCATCCTCAACCCAAATATAACTTATAACCTCTTTAGTAGAATGATAGTTATCTACAACTTTTAGAGGACAAAACTTATCAGGAGAGGGACGTAGTTTTTTATAAGGTTGTTTTTTTTGACTTGTGGGTGACACAAGTCTTTTGTGGGGTCTTGTAAAAACTAAGACAGTGGTTAGGTCTTAATGGACTGACTATAAACATCTATAACTATTTTTACAGTATTAGAGTATTGGAGAAGGCCATCTGGAATTTTGTTAGAGAAGCTGGGTGTCTTTTGGTTGTGTACGGCTGTGTGTTGGGGTGTGTGTGGGCATATGTATATGTGTGTGTGTGGTATTACACACTTTTATGTGTGGGTTTTGCTTGAATTCTAACGACCACCTTAGGCATGGTTCCTCAGGAATACTGTCCTTTATTTTTTTTCTGTACAGTCTCTTTTTAGAAGACCTATTAGCTGGAAGAGTCATTTTTCTAACTCCCTAACAGAAACCACAAATTCAAACTCATTAAACAGTAACTTGGGGTTCTTACCTCTCTGTTGTATCTTTTGTTTTCATCAATTTGGCCTCTGGGTACCTTCTATACGTAGAGCCCATATTACATTTGTCAACATCAATTTTGAAAGTATTTTTTATGTTCAGGATGCTTGCAGCTCAGTGATTCAGCACTTGACTGCCATATATCAGGCTGTAGGTTCAATACAAAAGAGGAAAGAACAGAACTCTCTGTAAACAGGCTGTGGTTGGGCTACATGAGACCCTGTCTCCAAACAACCAAACCCAACTTGAGCTTTAAGTTCTTAAGGACCAAACCCCTATTTGCTGTTTATTTTAAACCTACTGCCTGTCTAATGCTGACACATTTACTGTGCACTCATAATGTGTGTGGGTGCTCTGCAGGGTTAAGCAGTACTCAGGATGCTAGTGTGAGCCTTGAAGGTCACAGGTCAGTGGGGCAGAGCTAGCTAGAAAAGGCAGAGGGAAAGAATGGGCCTGGGATGGCCTGGGTACTTGGAGGAGGGTGGGAACTGAATGAGAACGAGTATGTCTGCCATTCTGAGCTTGCTCCTCCAGCCCCACAAACACAAAGGTTTTGGGGGAGGTTGTAGGTGGAGAGCTGCCCTATATAACATTCCCACAATAAAGGGTGCAGGTGTGCAGCTGGGAGCCTGGGGGTGGGGACGCAGAGTCTCTACCTGATTCTCCTCAGCTTCCCAGAGTCAACTACTCTCCTCTGAGGTCCCCCCTTGACCACTTCCTAGGCTTTTTTATTTTTATTTTTTTTTAATTTTATGTGAATTGGTGTTTTGCCTGCATGTGTAACTGCGTAAAGGTGTCAGATCTTGGAATTACAGACAGTTGTTAGCTGCCGTATAGATGCTGGGAATTGAACTCAGGTCCTCCGGAAGAGCAGTCAGTACTCTTAACCTCTGAGCCATCTCTCCAACCCCCTAGGCCATTTTCAAATCTTTTTGGGAGTCTAGGGCTCAATGGACTCCAGTCATTTTAACCTAACCCTATTTGAATTGGTAACTACCACAGCAAACCCAGGCACACAGAGACGGGCTTGTGGCAGGTCTGCTGTCCCTGTGACTGTGCTACAGTCAGACACTGGCTGATTTGGCAGGAGGCATCTGGGCATATGCCAGGTGGGGAAGAACACAGCAAGCAGATGCTCTGGACTGTGGGGTAGACCTGGAAGCCTAGGCTGAATCCTAGTCAGTTCCCTGTACCCCTGATATCACAGGTGTGTAAAGGGGGACCAAAAGAAACATGTCGCCTCAACATAAGCAAAGAAAAGTGCTAGGATTTTTTCTCTCCTCTCACCTGTGAGTCTAAGTGGTCCTCCTGCCAGATGGTGCCTTTCTGAAAGAGCCTTCGTCCTGTCCTTCTCCTCCTCTCTCGCATATTCTCTACTCATATTTTATTTGCATATTTTAATGGCCTCCTGGCATAGTGTGTCTGTCAACCATCTACAAAAGCATTCAACAAGGAGCAGCTGCAGCGCCACCCTCCAGGAGAAGATACAAAGCATTCGTTGATCATGAACTGAAGCTCTTACCTGAATAGGGTCATCTCTGATGAGAGCTTGTGGAGGGAAACATCCCAGACAGCATCCCTCGCTCTGATGAATCTGTAGACCAAGCAGGTTGAGGCACCCCTATTTTCGGGTGGCTTTTTAGAAAGTGTTTTATCGTATGTTAATGTGCCTTTGAAAACCAGGGAGGAAATGTGGTCTTGGTGGGTGCTCCATGGTACCAAGAGGAGGGCCTGTTCTTTCTAGCTCTACCCCTTGCTTGAGGAGGTCATCTGAACTTCAGCAAGGGAAAAGGGATCCACAGGGAACTGCCCCGGCACCCTAGCTAGCCAACACCTTCTCCCTAGTTGTATGGAACTGTGATACCAATATATGCTTCTCAACAATGAAAATAAGACAAAGGAACTCTGAGCACCCAGTCATAGGCTTGTGACCAGGTTTACAACAGCAGGAATAAATTATCTCCTGTAGAAAAGGCCGTAAACCTAATCAGAATGTAACTGGTTGTCCAATAACACTGGTGCCGCTATTACACCAATGTGGATATCAGGTTGGCAGAACAGCACATGTGGTCTGCAGCTGAGAAAGACTGTTGGTGACAATTTTCCCCTGGTAACCTGCATAGTACCTTCTGGCACCATGAAAGCTGTCCAGCAAGGAGGAAATCTCCCACCATGTTCTCACTTGACTCCTCTATGCCCACAAGGGAAACATGCAGTGTCTTCAGAGACAGGGTCTCACCAAGAACAGTGGCAAAACCCCAAACTGTTTTGAAGTAAAGATAAACTCTAAAATATTGACTTCCTTGCAAACAGTGGGCTATTCTGAGAAACTTGGTAAACAGGAACCACCCATCAGGGAGCGCACAAGGACAGTGTTGAAAATGGCAGGATTTGTGGGTCCGGGGGCCACTCACAGACTTTTAGATAAAGCAGGAGACACAGCAAGGGTGACGGGAAAATTAGATAAATTACCAGAGTCCAGCCACACAAGAAGAATCCTAGCTCAGACTCTTCCCCCTCGGCATAGATGTCTTCTTGTGCCACTGGGTACAAAATGTGACAATTAAAAATACCCACTTCCTTGAAGTAGAAGAGACTGAATAAAAATCAGAGCAAGGGTGATATGATTGTGAGGGTTGGTTGTGGAACTTAAACTACACAGTGTCAAGCTAATTAATAAATTCTGGCAGTGACTAATAAATGAGGCCTCTGTCAGTAAACGTGTTCATCTGGCCACTTTTGATGAGATTAGCTGAAGCAAGACTTCTCCAACAAAAAAATATAAATGCATGTGTTTGCATATATGCATGCCTGTGTGCGCCTCTGTGTGTATGAGAGAGAGTGTAAAAGAGAGTGTGTATAGGGAGGTTGATTGGATTCACAGATATGTTTCTCACATGGTTACAGAAAGTAGATCAGTTCATTCACAATTTAGAAAATTTTAACTTTAATTAATTTGTTTATTTTTAAAGATTTATTTATTTATTATGTATACAGAAGAGGGCACCAGATGTCATCACTGATGGTTATGAGCCACCATGTGGTTGCCGGGAATTGAACTCGGGACCTCTGGAAGAACAGTCAGTGCTCTTAACCTCTCAGCCATCTCTCCAGTCCTAATTTATTATTTGATGATTTTTTTTCAGGGTTTATTTCCCAGCAGGAATAAAAGCTATTGTGTGCTGTGTCATTTTTGTTTGTTTGATTTTTGAAATAGGGTGCATGTAACTTAGACTGGCATCTAGCTGAACTTGTCAGAGACGATGACCTTGATATCTAATCTTGATGTTCTTGCTTCCACTTTCTGAGAGCTGGGACTCCTGGTCGCTACCACCATGATGGCTGGTCATGGCTTTCCTTCCTCTCTCTCTCTCTCTCTCTCTCTCTCTCTCTCTCTCTCTCTCTTTCTTTCTTTCTCTCTTCCTTCCTTCCTCTCTCCCTCCTTCACTCCTTTCCTTTCTTTCTTTTGCCTTGGCTGTCTGGAACTAGCTCTGTAGACCAGGCTGGCCTCGAACTCACAGGTGTCTGATTGCCTCCGCCTCCTGAGTGCTGGAGTTAAAGGAGTGCACCACCATCCTTTGTCGTGACTTTTCTTTTTTTTAATTTATTTATTTCTATTTTATGTACATTGGTGTTTTGCCATGGGTGTCAGGTCAACTGAAACTTGAGTTATAGACAGTTGTGAGCTGCCATGAGAACCCAGATCCTCTGGAAGAGCAGCCAGTGCTCTTAACCACTGAGCCATCTCTCCAGTAACCTTGTCGTGACTTTTCAACACAATAGTTTTTTCATTGTACATTTTATGCAGAAAACCACAAATACTTTTCCTATAGGACTAAGGTTGCTTTGTCTTTTTGTTTGACTATAACTATGCTACATTGAAAGCTGTACCACCCAAACATGGTAAAAGTCATTTCTCTTCTGTGGCTTCTTGAATGCCAAGACAATCAGAGTGCAGGTCTTGGCATATGCTTTCTGCTTGCTCTGTAATGTATACTTTTCACATGTAGATAATTCCCTTCTTGGGATTATCTACATAGTAATATATAGATATTATTATATCTGTAATGTAATATCTTCCCACTCTCAGGATTAGCTCATATAGGTATGTAATGTGTGTGTGTGTGTGTGTGTGTGTGTGTGTGTGTGTGTGTAGGGGGGAATGCTCGTGTGTGGGTGCTCACAAGCATGAACGTTCCCATGGAGACCAGAAGAGGGCATCAGATTCCCTGGAGCTAACGTGGTTGTGAGCTGCTTGGCAGAGGTGCTGGGAACATCTCACTCCTCTGGAAGAATAGCAAGTGCTCTTAGCCACAGAGGCATCTCCTGATCACCTAGGTGTGTAGCATTTTATAGTTGCTTTGTAGGTTTAAAAGTCCGCCATAGGGCTGTAGCTCAGGTGGTGGTGTTATCAGCATGCCCTGGGTTCCTTCTCCAGCACTGAGAAAATGGGACATGATGCCCAAAATCACAGCACATAGTGACTTTAAGATCAGCTGTGACACATGAGACCTCGTCTCAAAAGGAGAAGTCATGGATTTCTTTTTGTTTATTGCATGTATTTTTCCTCTTAAAACAGCAGTGTTTGAATGATCCTCATTATGCTTTATAGTATATTCTTATTTATTTTCCTGGTACATGTTTGGGGTTGGGCTTTTAGTTAATTTTGCGTATATGTGTGATGGCTACAGGTCTGCATGTGAGAAACAGACAGTCATTGGTTACATAGTAAGGAAGACTGGGTATCTGTCATTGCACATCTTTATTTTTTTCTGGCAAGAGCTATTAAAAATCCCCCAAACAGTAAAATTCAATTAATGTTAGCTCTCAAAGCTGTCCCTCCTTGTGGCTGTTAATGTGTCCTATGACAGGAATGGCTTTACTTCCTCCCCCACCCCCGTGAGGTAACCACTGTTTCCTTATCTATATTCGTGAACTAAGCTTTTGTTTCTCCATTTCACTTCTAAGTGAGATTATACATTATTTTCTCTTCTGTTACTATTTACTTAGAATATGTTCTCCAAGCCCATCCATGTTCTTTTTTTTTTTTTTACAGTACAGTTGTTATTATATGAATCACATTTTCTTCATCAGCTGATACATGGGTTGTTTACCCATCTTGGCTATTGTGGACCGGTGCTGCAATGAACAGAGACCAGAGACTAAAAGAGGGTTCCTATGCCACATAGGAGTTCTACTTTTGGTTTATTTATATTATCAGGCTTAAAAATATACTTAATTAGTCTTTTTAATTATGTGTATGTGAATGGGTTTGTGTTAGGGTATGTGCTTTTGAGTGTAGGTCAGAAGAAGGTGTTGGATCACATGGAGCTGGAATTACGTGGTTGTGAGCTCCCCAATAGGTCCTCTGGAAGAGCAGTAAGTGCTCTTAACCACTGAGCCATCTCTCCAGTCCCCTCTTTAATTTCTTAAAGGACATATTTATGTTTTTAGGTGTGCCCTGTGCATGCAGGGTCAGAGGTCAGAGGTCAGCTTTTAGTTCAGTTCTTCTGTCATGTTGGAGCAGGGGATCAAACTCAAGTTGTTTGTTCGATAGCAAATTATTTCAACAGCAGACATCCTGCCTCCCCAGTTTTTTTATTTTCCTAAGCATCTCCATACTGTGTTTCCACAATGGCTGCAGCAATCTACACTCTTTCTAACAGTGTGCTAACTAAGGGCCCTGTTCCTTACATCCTCAGCAATCTTTACCTGTTTTGATAGTGGCCAATCTTAGAGTCTGAGGTCACATTGCATTGGTTTTAATTTCCCTTTGATTATTAGTGATGTTGATTACTTTTCCACATAGCTCTTGGTCATTTTTACCTCTTTTAAGCAATGTCTGTGTGGTGCCTTTCTTTGTTATTTTATTATATATTTAAGTTTTGCTTATTACTACTGTGTGGGTGAGTGTATACAATGTGTGTATAAAAAAGTGTGTGGTTGTGTTTGGTGTGTGTGTGTGCTCATTCACACATGCTGTAGCGCTCCTGTGGAGGTCAGGGACAGCTTTGTGGAGTTCATCTCTTTTCTGCTTTACTTAAGTTCTGTGACATCAGGTTTGCATCACTGGGTGCTGGGTGACGTCACCTGCTGAGCCGTCTTGCTGGTACTTTATATAATTTTTTGAGACAGTCTTATGTAGGGCAGGCTGCCTTGACTTTGCTTCTGTAGCAGAGGAAGACTTTGAGCCCCTGATCTTCCTGTCTCCATCTCTATAGTGCTAATACCAGAAGTGTGCTCAACTACACCCGTTTTTTATGCAGAGCTGCAACTCCAACCCAGAACATGTGTGCTGGGCAAACGCTCTCCCAACCGATTTACATCCTCAGTCTTGCCTTTCTTCATTTGAAAATCAAATTATTATTACTGTTAGTTTTTGTCGTTAAGCTTTATAATTTGGGGGATCTTAATCCTTATCCGACAGTGACTGGCAAGTATTTTGCTGTCTTCTCAATTAGCCGGTGATGCTTAGACTGTGCAGAAACATCTTAGTTCATAAATGCGGCCTCTGTAGCTTTTTTCACTCTTTGAGATTTTGTTCTCATATTTTAGAAATCAAGACCAGCACAAGAAGTTTAGCTGCTGAGTTCTCATCTAGGAGCTTTAATTTTTTAAAATTATTTAACTTATTTATTTTAAATGCATTAGTGTGAAGGTGTCAGATCCTCTGGAGCTAGAGTTACAGTTATGAGCTGCCATGTGGGTTCTAGGAATTGAACCCATGTCTCATAGAAGGGTAGCCAGTGCTCTTAACCACTGAGCCATCTCTCCAGTCCCCTCATCTAGGAGTTTTATGACTTTGGTATATTTAGTCTTTGCCTGTTGTGAGTTGACATTTAGAGTGGAGTGTTTTTTCCCACTAATGGTTATTGAAGACAACATCTTCCACCATTGTGTCTCCTCCTGTGAACACTTGTCAAACATTGGGAGACCCAGGGATGAAGACATCCTAGGTTGTGAAATGCTTGCCTCTATTCAGAAGGCCATCTTGCCAGTCCCTGGATCTCCATGTCACCTTCCCCATCTCTGGCTCTCTGAGTCAGGCAGCTTCCTTTGTGTCTGGTTTTGTGATCCACCTCTGATTGTTTTTGGAATTCAGTGTTCAAGAAACAAATAAAAACACTGTTAGATTTTTTTCAGTGCACTAGCATTTAAGTCAATTAATGAAAATAAAAAGAGAAATAATTTAAAAATATCTTTTGCTACTCAAATGAGATGAAGCTTATTTTGCAGAGGAAATTTTGCTTTTTACTCATACATAGTGTAGTCTTGAGGTATCCTGCTCTGGGTGGTATTTGCCTTCTTGAACAACTCTAGACACATGGCTGGGGATTCAGAGTTCTGTTTTTTTTTTTTGTGAATGATTAAGTTTATATATATAGAGAAAATATAAAATATGACCCTATATGTAATATATTACATATGACCCTATTATATATTACATATAGGGTCATATTTTACATTTTCTCTTTCTTTTCCTCCCTGAGTTTACTTGGTGCTCCTCTATGTCTCAACCAACTTATCCTAACTTGAAAATATCCTGGGTTGAAAAGACATTGAATCTACCCAGCCTGCCAAATACCCTAGTTCAGCTGTCCCGTGCATTGGGAAGTGCTATCTGCTTTTCCTGATCACCTTGTGGCCCACTGTGAGCCACGGCTTACTGCAGCTTCTCGGCTTCTGGAGAGTGTTACCACATTGCATCTGACTGACTAGGGAAAGATCAACGTTCAAAACTCCAAGTTCAGTTTCGCCTGAATGTACAATATCACAAAGTCAAAAGAGTGTAAATCCAACCATTGAAAGTCCAGCCTGGCAATTTTACCAATTCATTTTTTTAAATAAATTTTTATATCTATCTATCTGTCTGTCTGTCTGTCTGTCTATCTATCTGTCTACCTACCTTTCTAGCTAGCTAGTCTGTGTGTGTGTGTGTTTTCATGAACATGTTCTTGTGCACTCCACAGAGCATGTGTGGAGGTCAGATGGCAATTTACAGGAATCACTTCTTTCTTTCCACATTGTGTGCCCCATGATCTACCTGCTTCTGCCTCCTGGATGCTGGGATTAAAGGCGTGTGCTCCCACCACTGGGCTTAGAAAAGGTATTCTTCACTGGGGTCCAGGTCACAACTTGTACTTTGAAAATGATCTCTGTAGGATGCATGTGGTGTTGACTCTGGCTCCATTCTTCCCTCGGCTGCCTCTCTGAGAGAGTGTGCAGACATGCCCACTCTCAATTTCTAGAGCTAAAAGTCAACAAGCTTATTGCCTTTCCCATGATAACGCCTTTGTGTACTGGGTAAGCTGTCAGGCTTCCTGGCCCAGGAGAACTTGGCTCTTCCTTAAGCTTAGCAAGCCTTTGTTCATGTCTCTGTTGTGTTCTATAGTGCAAGGAGATCACCAGGTATGGGATGGAGAACCCATGAAAAGTTTTCCACACAGGCCTACTTGCCTACGGAAATCATTCTACTTCCGCATGTCTGAACTTAAGCAGTATTGCGGCTTTGGGGTGAGTGCTGGATGAAGGAGGGGTCAGCTCAGACCCCCTTTCTCTTGTTCAAGCTGGAAGAGAGGCAGAACTTTGTGATGGTTGAGTTTCCCATTGCATTCCCCTCCACATGTTCCCCAAGGATGGCAGAAGCCTGTGGTAAGCTTGAGGGTGGAGCACAGGGGTCATGATATAGCCCAGTCACCAGCTTCAGGCTTACAGGATGCTGGAGGTGCTGGGGAGGGGAGTGTGGGGGAAGGTGGGCCTCCACCCCCAACCCACACCAGCTCAACTCTTCCCTTCATGTCTTTACCCCCACCCAACCACAGAGACCTTCACAAAATCTTCTGTAAGAGACTGCTAAGACTTCTCACAGCCAATTTATGCCTCCAGCTTCAGGCTATCTCATCCAGGCATTTTTCTGTTTATTTGTCAAGGGCTGGAACTAAGGAGTAGCCAGTGACACACCCAGGCAGGTTATTCTCAAATGAAGGCCTTGAGTCAAAGTTCTCCATGAATGTCAGTGTCTGGGGTTGGTGACACTGTCTGTGTAGAATCTCCATGAATGTCAGTCCTGGGGTTGGTGACAGTGTCTGTGTAGAATCATCATGACTGGAATATGAGTGCTCTGTTGATGGTTATGCTGTTGAGCTTGTGATCTTTCTATGGTCACCAAGCTTGTGTCACTTATGCTGAGTAGACTTGGCATTCCCAAGTACCTGATGGTCTTGGGAGCGTGGAAAGCACGTGAGTGGAGAGCCACAGGAGGGGCTTGTTCTGGCACACTCATTTCAGTAGAATCTGCTGTTGGGATCATGAAGACCCCCAAACAGCATTTTACATGGTTTCTTTGCCTAGTTTCCTGCATCAAGGCTTAGGAACACTGGACATGTGAACAGATGACAGGAAAAAGCAAGCAGGTTTCCAGAGGCCATGGCTGTGGCCTGTAAAAAGGACACTGAGCAGTATTCTTGCTAAATGCCTGCGAGCAAGAGCATGTGCGTTAGAACCCTGCTAGATTTGTCTTGCCCACATTGTACCCCTGATCGATGCAGGGGGGAGAGCTGGGCATGTGGAAGGTGCCCCAGAGAAGTATATTTGAACTGGTACAAAGATTCCCAAGGAGGAGGGCTCAGTCCCCCACAAGGAAAGTGATGTCAGATGTCCTTCTATATCCTATAAATATCATTCGTTAATAAAAAAGACTATTTGGGCCTATGGCCTCTTAGAAGGAGGTAGGAAATATAAACATAAATAAAGGGGAAGGAGGGTGACCTCTCCCTCAGGAACAGACAGGCAGAGTGTCGTGTTCCTTTAAACAATCCTTGGAAGGTAGAGGAAGGCAGATGAAGGAAACGAGCCATTCAACCAGACACTCAAGACTACACAGCAGTCTCAGAAAGACAACCAAAAACAAAAACCAGCAACCTCCCCCAAACAACAGCAGAAACACAAACCAACACCAAAAACAGGTGTCGTGCATATATGCCCATTACCCCAGATTTTGAGACTACAGACTCAGAGTCCATGCACCTTGTTATGGGAAGACTCTAGGAAACAGTGACTCATGTCCTGAAGAGTGTCAATGACGAACTGAGGAGGTTTCCCAAGAAATGACAGAGGAAATCTCTTTGTCCTTTATCACCTGGAGAGACCTGTGAACCCAGGGCTGTTTCTCTCTTTCTCTTTGACTGGGTGGTAGATTCGGATCTGCTTCTCAGCCCACAAGAGCTGGGGAATCTCTTTCTGAAAACAAGTCGCCCACTTCCTATGGGTGCAGAGGAGCTGCTGTGGTCGGGAGCATGGTGGGGAAGGATGAAAGAGGGGGCTGGTGTCGGAGCCCCCTCTCCTCCTGTGGAGAGGCCTGGTGGGCAGCACACCTGCAGCTGCTTTTCTCTGAAGGAGATAGTGGAGGACACCAATGCTATTTCCAGATGCTTGTCTTTGCTATCGTCAATCCAGACTCACCATCGAGCAGAGCAGGAGATGCTATGAACATTCTAGATCCCAACTTACGGAGGTTCTGTTATACAGCCAAGGTCATTCAGGCTGTAAGCAAGGGAACTGCCATGTTATGGCCTCAGACACGCTACAATAATTTTCATGCTACGTTTATGAAGGAATTGCTTGTATTTGGATATTTGGGGGTTTTTTTTTGTTTGTTTTGTTTTACAATTTCAATGAGTCTTTTCCAAAATTTTGTCTCTACCGTCATAAAATTAACATATGAAAGCACAGATCCATACAAAATGAGCTCAAATACTAATTTTACTCATTTTTGCAATGTTCTGTACTTAGGATTGTGTTTTTATTGCTTTATTTTTAGATGAGGTTTCAAATGTACTATGTAGCAGAAGATGATCCACCATCTCTTCCTCCTGAGTCCTGAGATTACAAGCACACACCACCACTGGGTTTGTGAGGTGGTAAGGATTGAACCCAGGGCTCCAGGCATGCCAGATAAGCACTCTACCATCTGAGCCACATCTTGGACCCTGGAGGATGGTTTTACAAAGTACAAATGCAAAGTCTTCAAAGTTATTACCAGTAACAGCTTAAAGTAAATTCCTTTTAAAAATTCCTTCTATGTACATGGTCTTTTGCCTGCATGAGAGTCTGTGAACTGCTTTCCCACCTGGTGTTTGTGGAGGGCACTGAAGCCTCGTGGAACTCGAGTTACAGATGGTTAATGTGTCCCCATGCACATGCTGGATACTGAACCTGGGTCCTCAATAAATTCTTATAGGTTCTTTTCTATTATATGCTTGGAGACCCTGTAGATCTTTAGAAAAAAATCCATTTTGCAGAACAGTGGAGTCTTTTTCTCCTTTTTGGTTTTTTCAGACAGATTTTTTTCTGTCCTGGAACTCACTGTGTAGACCAGGCTGGCCTTGAACTCCCAGAGATCCACCTGCCTCTGTCTCCTGAGTGCTGGGATTAAAGACATGTGCCACCATCACCTGGTTCATTTTTTTCTTATGTATTTTATACTATAAATATATAACATATATACTTTGAGACAAGGTCACCATTTGGCCCTCACTGGCCCTGAACTCATAGAAATCCACCTTTCTTTGTCTTTCAAGTGCTGGGATTAAAGACACCCAGCTAACACGTTTTTTAACAGTGGCATCTAAACCTGGACCATAATTTATCTAACTGGTTCCTGATCACCCCCACTTTTTTTTTTAACATGCTGGGTATTGAACCCAGGTTTTGAAGTCATTTTTGTTGGACCTTTGAATGTTTCTAATTTTAGGTTACCAAGCAGAACCACAAAAAACCAATTCAATGTGTTTTTCTTTGTGCTTGTTATGTGACCTATTTAAGTGAAGGCTATGCCCAACATGGCAGCATAATGTATATACTAAAGACTTACAGACAGTTGTGATGGCTCAGTTGCCTCTCCTGTATAAATAGTCAGGTGCTCGGTACAGACCTCCTCATCCCAGCCCCCAGCCCTTGGCAACCAAGCTTGATCCAGCCAGCCATTTTAGCAGCTGCCAGCTGCACAGCGCATGACCAACCCCCTCCTGCTAGCCCAGGCACCCCCCCCCACAACTTGTGAACAAGCAAATGTAGTTTCAGAGACAGAGGCAGAGAGATGCTCCAACATCACAGTTGGAGGTGGCCTGGGCGAGACCCTGAGGTATGCTCTTCCTTCCGCTGCGGACAGGGTATGAGCCTTCAGAGAGCCGAGGCTGCAGGCAACCTGAGTCTCAGCCTTCCTTCCCCTTTACACAGTGTGGCTAGGGCAAGAGATCACCTTGTCCCTCTACTATTCTCCCTTGAGACCTCGAACACAGCCCAGTTTGCCCTCGCCCCTCTCTGGAGTGGTCATGAAGAGCAGGTGGGATGGACCATGTTACAGTGCGTCTATGAACGCACATGCCAGTTGCAATGGTTTTTACCTTGTTCATCCTAAACTCCTAGAGACCGTCCATGGAGGCAAATGAGGGGACTTTTAAAATTTGAGATTCTCCCTCTCCATTCTGACTCCAGTTCAGCGATCACTCCCTCTTTGATCACAATGGCTAAAATATGGTTAGCACAAGAATCGATCGTAAGTCTGGTTTATACCTCACCTTTGCTTTTGGTACAATTTTGTCTTGGTGCATTAGCCCTGGGGGTTTAACCTTCATGAGCAAGTGCTGAAACAGAAATAGAGAGAGACATGCAGGGGCATGGGTGATAGGATTTTAGGGCTCTAATCTGTAAAACCTGTTACCTTCCTCTCTGTAATTGTCAGCAGCGCATGGAATGTGCCTGGTCCTTTTCCTTATTACAAAAGAAAAAAAAAACTTTACAAAAATGTCTCCAGGAATATAATGGTTCCTGATCTGTGAAACTTCAGTCTATGAAAGCTTTTTAAAACAATATTGAAAATTCTTAAAAAAAAAAAAAAAAAAGTTGGCCAGAATCATCTGATAAGACGATTCAGTGGATAATGGTGAAGCCCTGTCACCTGAGTTCTACGTCTGGAGTCACAGTGTAGGGAGAGACCCAACTGCTAAAGTTATTTTCTGACCTACACACACACACACACATATACACACACACTATTTTTAAAATTGTCAGTTGTAGGTCTCACACCTTTAATCCCAGCACTTGGGAGCTAGAGGCTGGTAGATTTCTGCAAGTTTGAAGCTAGCCTCATTACATATTGAGTTCTATGCAAGCCATACTTTGAGACCCTGTCTCAAAAGTAAATAAATAAATAAATAAATGCTCCTTTTTTTTTCTTTTTCTTTTTCTTTTCCTCACATACCCTAAAGCCTTTCAAGGGCTGGAATAACCACCTGTTCTTTTCTATCAAAAGAGCTTCCAGTATCACTGCAGGTGAAAGCTTTGGGGTGTGTGTGTGTGTGTATGTGTGTGTTGGCCTCAAGGCAGCCTGGCCTGGCTTTGGGAGTTCTGGGTACTTCCTAACCTCTTCATCCACAATTCAAGTTAAGGACACATTGTGTGACCAAATGAGGGTCTTAGATGTAAGATGAGACCACACAAAATGAACTCCCCACCCCTGGGCTCGTGATTGAACCCAGGACCTTGTGCATTTAGGTTAGAGTTCTACACTCCTAACCCTTGTTACTTCTTTTTGACTAAAGTCAATACTTGTGCTGTAGTGGGGGTTATCCTTGGATGCCTCAGGAACCACTTATGTTTTTAACACAGGACTTTATTCTTACAGCCATGACATTTTTATAAAAATGCCAGAGAGTGAGAGAAGAAATATCCAAGCCATGAGAGAGAGGAAATGAAGCTTGAGGATTTCCCTCTAGGAGATGAAGTAGGTGTCTGTCTCCTGACCCAATGGGCTCCCAACCACACAGGAAGCCCTGAGAGACTATGATGGCTGCGGAGAGCCCAGTAGCTGTTTGCAGCAAGCCTCGTTCACAAGCTTCTCTCCCTGAAGATGGGCAGTCTTCTCTGGGAAGACTTAGGGTTGGTCCCCCAGCTCTGTCCCACAAGAGGCCAAAGAGCCAAAGATGTTGCTCTACCAAGCAACTTACAGAAATGGTGGCTAGAAGGCCACCATCCAAGGTCCAGTCCAAGAAGGGTGTAAGAATCACAGGGGTGTCATGGTGGGAGTTCTTGGTTCTTCAGCACACTCTGTGAGTGACTCTGGATTCTGGGGTCTCTGTAGACTCCAGGGAAACAGTGAGTCCCATGCATGACGTCCACAATTAGAACTTGGTTCAAAGCAGGCAGCATCAGCAAGGCAGTGGAACCCCCACAGTTAAATGAACCCTTCTCTCATTTGTCCAAACTTGCTTTTTATGCAGCTTTGTCACGGTCCTTTTGTAGCAGGATTTCAGTGTTGTGGGCACTGATCACTTGTGAAACCTGGGAAGCAACAGTAAGTTGTAAGTCTCTGATTTTCAGGCTAGAGACGCTGCCTTTTTTTGTAGCAGAAGTAAATGGTAGATGGAGGAGGAAGCAGGTGTGCCTGGGGCTGAGCGTTGTATGTTAGGATGATTTTAGGGCCCATCTCTGTCATTAAAAAGATTAAAAGACAAACAAAACAAAACAACAACAAAGAAAACCAAACTACAATAAAATAACACACAAATATAGCTCAAATCACTCTAGCGCAGTAGGAATGCTCAGCGGGTAAAGGTACTCGCAAGGCTGATGATCTGAATTCAGTATCCAGTACCAGTTGTTCTGACCTGCTGTTGTGTACATGTACAAACAAACACAATAAAAAAAATGGTTTGTTTTGTTTTTGTTTTTTTAAAAGTGTTAGAAGGCCTCAGCTTTGAATGCACACAGGAGACCAGAGGCAATAGGCCATTGGTGGAAGGGCACTCTATGACTGTAAAAGGTTGAGAAGACCTACCTCAAATTGCAACTTGAGTTTCCTAATAGCTGGTCGGCGAGGCCCAGTGGCTGCTGGGTCCGTACCTGGACCGTAACAGCAAAACTAGATGTGGTTTTTAAAAGGCTTGAAAGCCGAAAGGCAACTTTACAGGATCAGAGGTTTAAGAGGATCTTAAGGCCAGCCTTTGAGATCCTGTCTCAATCCACACACACCCTCAAATAAATACATCTACAAACATTTTTGTTCACTTTCTTTTTGGTGTTTTGAAACAGTCTCTTTACATCTCCTTGGATCTCTATATGTGGACCATGCTGGCCTCAAACTCAGGGGGACTTGCCTACTTCTGCCTCGCCCCCCCCCCCAAAGTACCAGGATTAAAGGCATGCACTGCCAAACCTGGCTAAATTACTTTTTTTTTTCTTTTTGAGACAAACTGGCTGTGATTTTGGACTTCTGAGATGTTTGCTATTAAATGTAAATAGCATTACAGATATTTGCAGCCTGGCCAGCTGGCACATCATATAAGTAAATGTAAAAACAGATCATAGATGTGAACAGAGCTGCCTCAGGCAAAAAAGAGAGCCCAGACCCATCAGTCCCCACCATAACCATGCTGTGCATGCAATTTGCCTCACTGGTCCATCCAACTCCTGGTTGCCAAATCTCAGGGTCCCATCTCTATGGCGTTGTCAGGTCACTAGGAAGCAGGTGAAAATGTAAAGATACTTTTATGGGAGTCGAACAAATCCCAATTCCATGGGAATGATCATGGGGAGTGCCATGATTAGACCAGCTCCCTACAAAAAGCCACAGAGGGGAAGATTTTGCCTAGAACTCTCTGGAGGTCTAGTCTCAGAAGTTCCCAAGTTATGATTCTAGTCTGCTAGGTGAAGGTGGTTTCTAGCCCACAAAGCAGAACTTGCTCAATATCTAAACTATAACTTCAAATGGCCCCTAAAATATAACAGCCGGGGCTGGAGAGATGGTTCAATGGGTAAAGATATTTGCCACCAATTCACATGGACTCCTGTCTCTTCATTGAGCACAAGGTTCCATTGTTCTCTTCCATTTGGAGGCATGATCCTTTCTTCCTTCAAATCTGTGTGTGTGTGTGTGTGTGTGTGTGTGTGTGTGTGTGTGTGTGGTGTGTGTGTTTAGGGTGTGTGTTCTGATGTTCTCAGGATCAAACCGATATGTATGGCTGGCAGATGTGAAACAGCCTCTATGCTGAAGAAAAACATTAAATCCAAGGGTTGGGATCTGGGGCTCAATAGATAGAGCAGTAGAGCACTTTCCTGTGTGCACCAAGCCCTGAGCTTGATCTTCAGTGCTCATATACCAGGCCTGGTGGTCCATGATGTGGTCCCATGAGGATGAGGGGTTAAAGGTCATCCTTGGGCAAATAGCAAGTTTGAGACCAGCATGGAATACAGGAGACTGTCTCACAACAACAACAAACCAATCCAAGAACAGTGTCTGAGCCTGCAAGTGGGATCCCAGACCTGATGTCAGGGAGCAACCACAGTCTCTGTCTTGTACAAACTTCCGGCTCTTGTTAAAGGTTTATGGGTAAAAATACATGATTTTCTTTTCATGTATTTTTAAATTTGTGTATCTGGTTAATTATTTCTGAGATAGGCTTTATAGTCCCGGGCTGGCCTGGTAATATATAGCAAGGGATGATTGTGAACGTTCTTTATTTTTTGAGACAGGGTTTCTTTGTATATCAGCTCTAACTGTCCTGGAACTCACTCTGTAGACCAGGCTGGCTTCAAGCTCAGAGATCTGCCTGCCTCTGCCTTCTGAGTGCTGGGATTAAAGGCATTCAGCACCACACCCAGTGACTTTGAACTTCAAATCCATCTCCTAGTGCTGGGAATAAATCACTATACTTGGTTGCAAGGTGCTGGGGATCAAACCCAGAGCTTAGGGCATGCTAGGCAAGCACTCTGCCAGGTCACCCACACCCCAGGCCCTGGTATGAAACCTTTTGGGGGGGAGAACTTTACTTACTGTTTCATGAATCGAATTCGGGCTTTCCTTCGAAGGCCTGGAAGAGCAGAGAAAAGCAAGTCAGTGCTGGTGGTGAGCAGCTAGCCTCAGGCCTCAGAGCCCAAGAGGAAGACAGCAGGGTAAGCCAACGCCCATGACTCCATCTGGGATGCTGGGGGGGCACATTCTTCACATTTGGTTATTGTTTGCTTACATAGGTTTATAATATTTAAAATTATTCATTCACTCCTATTTTTCAACAGCCTTCATGCAGGCTAGTAGATTTTACTTTTACTCTATGCATCTTACATGTATGGAAACTGAGGCAGAGAGCATGTGAATTGTCAAAAGTTGCCTGAAAGCCATGTAGCCAGCGTCAGAGTTTTAATAAGTTCATCTACTCCAGTTGTGCCTTAAACACTCGCTCCTGGGGACTGGAGGGGAGGGGCTAGCACAGAGATGGGACACACAAAATCTCAGTAGCACAAAATCAATACCATTGCCTTTTGCTGCAGGCCAGACACTGCAGCTCAGGGGACTGCCAAAGCAGTGCATGCACACTCCTGCCAGGATGCAGTAAGAAGAGAAGCGTATTATATTTACTTCCACAGAATGTTTTTGTTTTTCAAACTGGTTCATAGGTGATCTAGGCTGGCCTCAAACCTCAAATTCCTTATGTAGCCAAGGCTGGCCTTGAACTCTTAATTTTTCTACCATTACATCCCAAGCACTGAGATTGCAGGCATGTGTACCAGGCTCAGCCCAACCACTGGGGTTCCTAGAATGGGAACACAGACTTGTGTGTGACAGTAGCAGTATCCTAAAGTATTCATGCCCTCAGCTGCAGTTCTCTGGAGGAAAGGTCCACAGCTGTCAGAATTCACAGGAA
Source organism: Sigmodon hispidus (assembly GCA_004025045.1). Lineage (NCBI taxonomy): Eukaryota > Metazoa > Chordata > Mammalia > Rodentia > Cricetidae > Sigmodon > Sigmodon hispidus. Next base: position 18,521 of record PVIH01003466.1, read on the forward strand.
CCTGTGACGTTGGAAAAGTTAGGAGCCACTGATCTGGCTGCTGTTCCTGATGCTTCCCCTCTTTCCATCATAGGTGCCCAAAGAGGAAACAAGATGTGCTCAGGGTGGCAGAGGTGAATAACAGAGGGACCATGGTAGTCTGGCCTCCCTCTGTTTTCCTGTCTGTATTATGAGGCCAGTGCCTGCAGGGCTGGGGACAGAGGAGATGAGCAGCCACAGGACTGCTGTGTCACTGAGAGAGTTTGGGGACACACACATATTTCTAAGAACACCATCCAATTCTGGTTAGCTCTGTGGGGCACTGCTCTACTGCCTACAAGCCCCCATCTACCCAGCGTATAAGCCCTGAGGACATTACAGATAGCAGCCCTGCTAGGCAGGCGATGATCTATGCTTGGGTATGACAGTTGAGATCCATTGATGCCAATGTCTAAGTCTTTGGGGGAAGGAGCTCTTCAGTGGCTCAAACCTAGGGTTTGCCTGACTATGGACCCAGGATGAATCTCATGTTGGCCTCCTGGGTCTGTAGAGTGGGGTGTCCATCCAACATAAATTGGGTTCAAGTCTCTGTACTGCCCCAAAGTCCCTCAAAGACAGAAAGAGCCACCTACAGGGCCATAAGGTTTGTTGGGGCAAATTTACCATCTACTCTGATACCCTAGTAAAGAAAGTATGCCTAGATATGCTTCAGGTAGCAAAGTAGGGACCCTATGATGTCCTGTAAGCATCAACTCACAATAAAGGCGGATGGCCACGCTCAGGGATACCAGCAGAACCAGGATGGAGGCCACCAGCAGGCTGAGGGTAATGAGGCCACACGTCAGACCTGGAAAAGATGCACATGACACATGGCATGTGTTCAACACTGATTCAGACTCAGGCAGGGAGCAACTCCTCCCCCCAAAGTGTGCCATTGGTTTTTGACTCAGGGTCTCACTATAAAGCCCTCATTTTGTAGCCCTGCTGGCCTAGAACTCACAGACAGGAGGTAGCCCCATTGGATATATTTTTTTAGCATACTTCCTTCTGGCTGATTTTAAAATTCTCTTAAAATAACACATAATTTTATATAGAAAATATCACCTTACATCTATATTTTTAAAATATTAATAATACTTGGGAGCTGTTTATGTTTAAAGGAAGTAGACACATCTCATGTCTAGTAATGCAATTTTACTATTCATTAAAAAAATCTTTATTTGAATTTCATAAAAAAATAGACTGTTTACACCTGGTTAGAATGCTCACAGACCAACACTGAGAATTCATAATCTTCCCCTTTGTATCTAAACACACAGTTTTCACATGAATGTACAATTTTCATTGTTTGTATATATGTATGTGAGTGTGCATATGGGGTGTGTGCCCGTGTGTGGGTGTGGAAACCAGAGGAGGGTGGCAGGTGTCCTGTTGCTTTCTGCCTTATTTCCTTGAGACACAGTCTATCACTAAAGATGGCAATAGTCTGGGTGCCTGGAAACCCCAGAGGTTCTCCTGTCCCTCTATCCCTCCAACGCGATTACAGGCGTCTGTCACCATGCCCAGCTTTTTATGTGGGTGCTCATGCCTCATATTTTCATATTGGGTTTTCACTTAAAGTTAAAAGAGTTCCTGTATCTCTAATGCACTGTGGCCGAGGATGACCTTGAACTTCTGATTCTCCTATTCTCAAGTGCTGGAATTATGCTTCTGGGCTTCTATGATCACTATTGCCAGGCTCTGGATTGAGCCCAGAGCTTTGTGCATGCTAGGCCAGTGCCCTACCAACTAAGCTACATCCTCAGTCCCTTGTACACAGTGGGTTGTGCTGTTTTTTTCCTATGGACGATCCCTCCCCGGCACCCCTACCCAGCAAAATCACAGGTGGTCCCGTGGCGCACCGTTGTTTATTTAGTCACCAGCTGGAATCTTAGCTGTTTCCTGTGTTTTACTTTTATAAACTGCCCTGCATAGAACATTCTGGCACGTTTCTTAGGTAGGTGCCTTCCTGGGGCAGAAGCTGAAAAACGGGAACTACTAAACCACAGCCTTTGTCCACTTTGGTCGTAGTAGACCTCGGGCCAGTTCGTTTTTGCTCCCACCTGGTAGTGCACCTTTCCAGCCCTCGTAAATGGCGTTTTAGTGTTTGTCAGTCCAGTGTGTCTTCATGGGAGGGTGGGAGAATGGTTGATTTTACTTTAATCGCGATTCTGTGTGGGCTTCAGCTTATAGGCGTTTGCACTATTGTCCTTCGGTGATTGGGATATCTGCTCACTTGTCTAGTTTTCGCATGCTATTTAAGCTGCAAGGCTTGCATTTTTAGTGTTTGAGATCCTTATTCAATACTCTCAGGCCCCATAGCTGATCTCCCGAAAGGGCCGAGGTGCAGAACCAAGCCCCTTGGGTGGAAGGACAGAAGACAGGTTTTGGGCTCCTGGTTGAGAAGTCTGGAAAGCCCTCAGCATGTGAGGGAGGAAGAAGATTTCAGCTGGGTGCCCATGATGTGCCAGGGACAATGCTGGCTGAAAGCCTCAGCTTTCTGACAAGGAATTGTGTTATCGCTCCCTCTCACTTGGTAGTTTTGGGAAACCAAGGCCTGGGCTGGGGATCTAGCTCAGCCGGAAGAACATTGACAAAGACAGAGCTTGGCAAATGGAGAGAGGTTCAAGTGAGGGAAGCTGGTGGCCGGCAAGTCCATCTGTGCTTTCCCAGGCAGTGGACTAGTAGCAGAGCAGCGGAGGATGAGGGACAAAGGAGGCCCCGTGGAGTGACCATGGCGGAAATAGAAGCCAGAGATGCTGCTGTGGTCCAAGGGGCACGGTTATTTATTCCAACTGATTGCTGCCTCTCTCTATACAAGATCTCTCTCTCTCTCTCTTCTTCCTTCCTTCCTTCCAAGCTCTCTTTCCCTTCCTTTCTTCTTCTCGTCCCGTTTCTGTGTATGTATATGTACGCATGTATGTGTGGGGTTTTGTTTTAATAGATAGGGTCTCATTCTGTAAATCAGTCTGGCCTAGAGCTTACTATGTAGTCCTGGTTTGCCTCAGAATTATGCTGATCCTCCCGAGTGCTGAGATTACGTGCAAGAGCCATCGTGCCTAGCTTATTTATTTTTCAGACAGTTTCTTACTATGTTGCTCAGACTACTCTCAAACTTACAAGTTCAGCTGATCCCCCTGCCTCAGCCTTCTGATAAACTAGGCCAACAGGGACTATATTTTGTTTTTGTGGAGTTTTTATTTTTGTTGGCTGATCCTCAAGTCCTTTTAATCAAGTTTTCAGGGCATAAGATGTTACAAAATGAAGTCTCTGTCTTCCATTTCATATTCTTATTCATAAAAGAAAGACTTTCTGTTCATGGGTTTGGATTTTCTTTTTACATTAGTATTTTGATTTGTTTGAGACAGGGTCTCATACAGCCCAGACTGGTTTCAGACTTGCAATGTAGCCGAGGATGACCTCAAACTCCTGATCGATGGCCTCACCAGCATAAGTCACCTCTGCAGGGAGCCCCCCCCCCCATCTCCCTGATCCTCCAGGGAACACCTCCTCTGGGGCTTTATTATATCACAGTGAAGCAACTCAAGTTGGACCCAGCAGTCTGGTGGTGTGGTTTTTTTCCTCCAGGTAGTGGCAGCTGAAACTCTCTCTTTGTCACCAGTAACTTTTTGGGGGTGGGAGTCAGTATTTTTCCAGAAACACGTGTGAGCTTATGGCTTCAAAGGCACACAGGTGCCTACCCCAGTGGAGACGCCTGGGGTCCACTCCTCAGCGTGTTGAAATCCTACCCTTTGTGCTAGGTCCTCTGTTAGCCATTGAAACTGGGCAAGAGAAGTACTGCTCCTTTGCCTGAAGTTTTCGTTTGTTGACAGCTTGATTGTGATATAATTTGCAAACCAGAAACTCCACCCATTTAAAGTATATAATTTTGAGCATGGTATGTATGTCTACAAATCCAAAACCTGTGAGCCCAAGGCCTCTGCATTGTGAATTTAAGGTCAACTTGGGTTAAAGTTAATTCCAGGCATCCTGGACCTGTACGTACAAACCATACCTCAGTGACAACTTACAGCATACACTCAATGGTTTTTAGAATCTTCCTAGAAATATGAAGCCATCACATCGTTCAACTTTGAGACATTTTGAGAGTCCCAGAAAAAGACAAAAAACAAACTCTGTAGTGGTTGAGACTTTTTCATTGTTTCCCAGTGCCCTACCTTCAGGCAGCATTTCATCTATTTCTGTCTCTTCGACCCTCATAACCATGGACACATCTACAGAGTCACACCATATATGGCCTTCATCGTTGTCAAGACAGGGTTCACTATGTATCTCTGAGTGACTGGAACTTCATTCATCCAAACTTAAGTATGTATCAGTATATTATTTAGACGGCGGCATTGAGACAGGGTCTTACATAGCCCAGGCTAGCCTAAATGTGACATGTAGTTGAGGATAACTTTGAACTCCTGATCCTTTTGCTTCAACCTCCCGAGTGTTAGAATTACAGATGTTTGCCACCACATCTGGGCTCTTCCTTCTTCCTTTCTTCTTTTCACTATTCCTTCTTTCTTTCTTCATCAGGGCTTCTCTACATAGTTCAGGCTGACCTTTGAGCTTGTGACCTTGCCTCAGCCCTCCTGGGTGTTAGGGCTGACTATAGGCATGGATCGCCATGCTCAGACAGTACTTAATTTTTTTTTTTGAAAAATTACATTTATTGATTGCTTGAGTATCTTGCATGGGCATCTGCGTGCTGTGGTACACATGTATAAGTTAAAGAACCACCTGCTGGGGTCAGTTTTCTCTTTGTAGCGTGTGGGTCTCCTGTACTGAACACAGTCAGGCTTGGTAGCAAGTGCCGATACTTTCTGGGCCATCTTGTGAGTCCTTTGTTCCTTGTGTGCCCCCGTATCTCTTGTATCCTGCTTTGTTAGCCTACGCGTTAGCTCAAGAACATCTGGGGTGTTTCCACTGTTCTAAGATGAACTGTTCTGCTGTGAGCACCTGTGTGCAGGGTTGGGTGGCTGTGTCCTCCTTAACATCTTATTCTGTGATGTTGGTGAGTGTGGCCTCACTAGCCTGTGACTTGCTGTCATATTTAGTGTCCCTTTTGACACCGGCTTGGGGCTAGAGAAATAGGCTACGGAATGGAGGCAGATGTTTGTACCAGGGAGAAAGTAAGGAAAGCATGAGAAAGTGGGGAAGCGCCCTTTTCTCTCTGGGTGCAGTGATGGAAAACTTACCCTTCTGGACCTTCGGGTTGGGGAGTGGGCACTGTTTCTTCCTGATGACGGTTTTCTTGGTTGTCTGGGCAGTTGTGGGAATGATGTCAACTACAGAAAGAAAAAAGACCCGTATGTCAGCCAGGTTAGCAGTTAGACTAACAGGCAGACTGTGAACCATTCTTCCAAGCACTGATGGCCTTATGATTATTCCCTTGGCTGACACAGGACTTCAGATTACAGAGCACAAGAATTCACATCTCATTTCTCAGTTCTCAGACGAATGTACAGCCTATAGGCAGGGATAGCCTGGTGTCCTGAAGAGAGGCTATGGAGCCACTAGACATGAGCAGAGCCTCGTGTCATGGTTAACAAGTGTGTAGCCTGGTCTAAGTCATCTGTTCTTCAACTTCCTATCTGCAGTAAGAAGATGACTTCTGTAGGCGGTGGTGACCCATGCCTTTAGTTCCAAAACTTGAGAGGCAAAGGCAGCCAGATTTCTGTGAGTTTGAAGCCATCCTGGGCTACAGAGAGTTCCAGGGCAGCCAGAGCTACACAGAGGAATCCTGTCTTGAAAAACAAAAATAAAACAAAACAACCCCCAAAACAAAAACAAACAAACAGGATGATGACTTCTACTTTGTTGTAAGAATCAAGAAAAGGGGCTGGAGAGATGGCTCAGTGGTTGAGCATTCTGATTGTTCTTCCGGAGGACCGAGGTTCAATTCCCAGAGCCCACATGGCAGCTCACAACTGTCTGTAACTCCAGTTTCAGGGGATCCAATCCAACACAGATACACATGTAGGCAAACACCAAGGCAAATAAATAAAGTTTTTTTTTTTTTTTTTTTTTTTAAGAATCAAGAAAAGTAGCATACTCAGCAAAGTATGCAGTAGGCATGACTAGGCTTGGCAGAATACCTTGGCTTGAGGTCCTTGGTCCAGCCAGCCATGGCACACACCTTTAATTCTAGCACTTGAGAGACAGAGGCGACTCACCTGGTATATGTGAGTACCAGGACAGCCAGGGATATGTAGAAAGACACTTTTGCAAAACAAAACTAAACTAAACTAAGAAGACCTCTTGGTCCTTTGGCGTGACCAATCCCCAACCTGGTGGAAAGAAGGTGGTTGTCCCTCCTTATATGAACACCACCAGTAGGGAAAGGTGGAGAAGCAACAGGCTGGGACCCTAGACCTTTTCCTGGATGGTCCCTCCTCTCCTCTGAGAAAGAACTATAGGCACCATCTAATGCACTGAGCAGGGGGACCACGAGGTTCTGAGGTGTGGTCTACTGGACCATCCACCCTTAGCCTTTGCTGGCCAAGAAAATGAGTCTCCTGCAGTCTACTTCCTGCAAAATAGTAGGAGAGGGGCTAGGAAAACCCAAAAGATCGCTTCCCATAGCACCTCTGACAAAAACATTAACCACATTAGGTCACTGCAAGGCTTTTGACCGTTGGCACCAAGAGCAGTTATAAAGCGACAGCCAGTAGCAATGACAAGATTCAAGAGTCCAGACTTGGTGGGTGTTGAGTCCTTTAGTGCCCATGACTTTTAAACTGAGTCCATTTGCCTCAGCTTACACTGAAAGAACCAGGAAAATCTCTCAGCTGCTCAGTGGTGAGGCAGGAAGGTAGTTAGCATTATAGCCTCCAAGGACTCAGCTCGCACAGCAGCCTGTGTCCAACGGGAGGGGTGGGGGGGGCAAGAGGATGCTGCTCTGTCTCAATTTCATCTTGCTCTAGATCAGGCCCCCTTAGTTCCTCCTGATTGGGGTTGGGCTTTGGAACTCACAGTATGCTTGAGGGCCTGGAGATGCATTCCAAGGGCCAATATTGGAAAGACTGCAGCGCACAGGACTTGGAACCATGGAAGCCAGGGTTGGTAGAGATAGAAAATCACCTGATCTTATTTCACATCTGTCTTCCTTGGACCCTGAGGCACCGGATAACATGGTGCTCACAGTAACAAAAGCAAGAAACAAACACAACTGGACCTTCCCCTCCCCCACTGCCCTGCCATTAGAGAGGCCATGAGACCTCACTCTGTTTTTGTTGTCCTTGTTTCCTTGTTGGTTTTCATTATAACTATGTCTGTACCTCTGTGTCTAACTGGCCTAACTTCTGAGGGTGGCTGGTGTACCCTTGCGACTTTCAGCCTCTAGGTTAGTGGGAAACAAGACAGTGAGAAGCCCAGTTCTGGGTTGAGCTGGAGAAAGAACTATAGGCAATCATTGGCCTGGAAGAATCTCCAGTGATCACTTTGCACCCAATAGATGAATCCTCATTGTCCAGAGTCGCTATTCTGAGCAGAGATAAGCTGTCCATATAAAATGTATACAGATGCCATGTATGACAAATAGGTTACTTGCTGAAATGATAATATTTCGATAAATTGGGTTCAATAAAATATATTGTGAATTTATTTCACTTATTTCTTCTTACTGAGATGTCTCTTAGACATAAAAAGATCATGTATGTAGTTTGCAAGATGCACATGATCATTTAATTAACAAAACTGCAGCTTCCGAGAACTAGAGGTGAGCCAGCGGCTGCCTTGTCCAGATATGGAAACTGAGGCTGTGGGAGAGGAAAGGCATGTGATGGACTGGTAGCCTGGCTAGGCCTGGGGTCCAATTTCTTTGTCCCCTGAAGCCTCAAATGTAAATTTGCACCACAGATCCCCACAAAGAATGCTGAGGACAGGTACTCTGCTCCCTCAGAAATGCTCTGTGGGTGAATAGCCCGGCAGTGAGTCTGTGTCCACTCAGGGTTTGGGGATTGTTGTCAGGACAGGGACACTGCTGTGTTCCCCTCAGAATCCCAAGCGCCCACCTTTGATTCACCTCAGTCTGCTTCCCATCCAAAGTGGGAGCGGAACATCCCATCTGCTGGGTGGATGGCAGAATGGAGGGACAGAGCTACGCACAACTCTCAAAGGTGCTTGGCCTGGGTAACTCTCAATGTGTATTTTCTGTTAGTCTTAGATGTGGCATGATTAGTCCTGGTTGCAGAGAGAGCCTCGCCGCGAGCGGGCAGTGCCTATGCCCATGTGTGTGTCTGTATGTGTGTGTGTGTGTGCTCCTTCATAGCCTTGAAATCATTCTTACCCACATTCAGCTCTGTCCCTGTCCCAAAGGTCAGCTGCGGGCTCCCGACTATCATGCAGAAGTAGGTACCACTGTCTTCCAGCTTCGCATTTGTGAGACTGAAAATGTACCGGTTTGTATCCGAAGACACCTTTATTCTTTCATTCTTCAACTCATTTTGGAAAGTAGGAAGTCTTTTGCTCGGATTCCAGGAGGCCAGAAACTCAAAGTGCTTGGTGGGTCTCTGGCGATATCTCAGCCAGTTAATGAGTGAGGTCTTAGGGAAGGATTTAGCTTCACAGAACACTTCTGCACTTTGATTGGTTAGAACTGTTATGGTTGCGGGGGTCTGACGGAGGGCAGAGCTGCTCCACAGAGCTACAAAAAAGCAGAAGCAAACCAGGCTGTTGCTATACACACGTAATCTCACTCTCTGTAGGTTGTACTAGAAGACTCAGAACTTAACTTGGTTACATAGTGAGGTCAAGGCTAGCCTGGGCTACATGAGAACTTGTCTTCTTTTTTAAAAAAAGAGTGTGTGGGGAGGCCTTGGAGATAGCTCAGAAGCTAAAGGTGTTTACCACCAATCCTGACCTCCTAAGCTCACCCCCTAGAGACTAGAAGGAGCAGAAACTGTTAGCACACATTTCTGTGCACAGTAGTGGGACCTCGGAATCATGGTGAGTTTGTATCAGAGGAAAATTGATGGAAGAGTCCTCCTGGGGAAAGAGCTAGGGTTAACTGCAGTCGGTGTCTTTGGACTCATGATCATTGACTGCAGGGTGGGTGTTGGCTGTGTGTGCCTCTACCAAGGCACTGGCTGAGGATCTACTTTTACTTGTGGCCCTTGGCATAAGTCATCTTAACCAAGTCTCAAGCTGGCTCCAGGATGTTTAGACCCCTTCCCTAGATGAGAAAACACTAGTATGAAGTTAACCTGTTCAGATTCTCACTGGAGTCAAATCCAAAGAGCCAATGTTGAAAGCCAAAGCTAGTCGCCAGCCTCGCTGGCTGCGGCTCTGCATAGATAGGCCTTGGATAGTTCTAAACAGCTGAAAGTGACCTGGAGCAGGGTGGGAGAGGAATCTGGACTCATGGACCCAGTTGCTAGACTCATTTGGACAATGTGAGATTTCTAGTCCAAGTTAAAAGAGCTGACCCAGGTAGTTTGTTACTCCCCAATCCCACGATGGACCAGTCGCTGACTTCCTGTCCCTCAGAGCAGGGCAGTTATCACAGAAGCAAGGTGGAGAGTTCATGTGTCTTAGCTGGGAAGACTGAGCAGGTAGAAGGAGTCACAGGCATGGCCGTACAGACCTCCACTGCCCCTTAGCTGCTGTGGGACTTCAGGCCAAGTTCATGGTCTCCTGAGAAAGAAGGGCAGCCTGGCTTGCCACTATTGTCCTGCTTGCTGCTGAGGGTTGGGGGGAAAAAAGTAAAAAGAATCCTAACACTTGAGAAGCTGAGGCAGAAGGATTGCTTTGAGTATGAGGGCAGCCTGAGCTACCTTGTGAATTTCAAGGGAAAAAGAGAAGTGAATTCATCTATCATATGTGAACGGTGGAACACTCCCACAATTGACCATATGTAGCCAGTGGAGGTATGGAGGTACCTGTGCGACCACTCACACAGGTAAATTCTATTAGAAGGTCCATTTCGGTCTCAGGGGATGGTCTAAGCACCAAGTGAAGTCTCAAGGAGAATCAGACTAAGTTTCTTTCACATCCAGGACCACATGGGGTCTAACAAACCCAGTTCGATCCAATTTGACTTGGAACAGAGGGCCATGGCCAAGATACACCACAGAGGACAGGGCTGGCTGAGCAGAAACTGCTGGATGTGTGAGCCTGAGAAAACCAGCTGCTTGAGCAAATGGTGCAATCACTGTCTATAATTGTGACTCAGGCCTTACGACCCCATCACAGCCTTCCCTAGGACTGATGTCCACCCTCAGTCCACTCTGAGCTTCCATTTGTGCAGAGGGAATAAATATTCCCCTGGACCTCAGTTGCCACTACATCCCCCTTCCCCTGAGCATCAGGTACCACTTCTGCGCAAGCACAGCCATTTTTATTGTCTCCTCTTGTCACTGATCTCTTTGGGGGAGTTAAAATGAAGTGATGATGTCTGCTATATGGCAACGCATCAGGCACAGTAAGTATGTTGTCTGATTTAATCCTCACTAAATCCTATGGGGAGAGACACACTGTATGCAGGAGCAAACAGTGCTCAAGGGAAAGGTATACTCGGGGTCACACAGCCTGTGTGAAGTGGACTCACACTCATCCCAGGTCATAGGACTTGAGCAAATGAACTCAGAACCACCGAATTGAGGAAACCTGCACACAAAATGGAGCCACAAACACACAGATGACAGAAGCCCTTCCAGAAAGTCCAGAGGGCATTCACAGCCAGGGTTCAGATCACACATGTCCTCATTTGATCTCTTTGGGAGCCCAGGATTCCATTTTCAGAAGGACCTGGCATTTCTAGAATGATCGGTGTTAGCCTTGGTGGCTTGGAATAGCATTGCCTCCTTTCCATTTGTGATGTAGTTGGGCTAACCTGGTCAGGGGCAAGGAATAATGGTGTAATCAGTTTGGGGCTTCAGGGGTGCCTGACTTGCGGAGGAGTCTCCCTCTAAAAAGCACATTACTGGGTCTGATCACAGTGACAGACTTTAGGCCACACATCTGTATCAGCCCCAATATCCTATCTGCAGTACCCATTGCTGCTTCTCAGGGCACCCCGGTATACTGCACAGGGCCCTGACTCCAGAGAACACTGGAGAGTGAGGGGGTCATCGTGAGTACACTGCCATAGTTGTCCCAGAGCTAGAAACAGCAATGTTTATCCAATTTACTAAGGTACTTCACCGGAAGTCATAAGAGTGTGTCTACAGACCCTGGCCTAGGCCAGACTGGGCCTTTGGGAACTGCATGGGGCACATCCCCGGGTGCACCCTTAACAGCTATGCTTTGCCTTCAGTTTTGGATTTCTCTCTTCTCTTTTATTCTTCTTCCTTTCCTCTCTCTCCTTCTACTTCAGGTTGTGGGACAGAGGTGGCTTCTGCCCTACGCTTCTCAGATATCTTTGGACAATGAGCTCCTGGGAGGAATCTTCTTCCCCCGTACCAGCCTGCCCTGCTCCCAAAGTCCCACTCTGCTCCCCCTGTTGCTGAGACTGCCAGCTCTACGTTCTTTCTCTGTCTAGCGCAGGCTTGGGCCAGGCCAATCTGGGTCTTACCTGCCAGCTTCACACTGAAGATCAGCCAGAGCCATGGCTGCATTTTGGCGTTTGTGAGGACACCTGCTCCTTCAGGGCTCCGTCAGCAGAAGGGTGGGTTAGGAGCCAAGGCGGGCGGGTGGGGCGCCCTGAGTAAGGGAGGTGGGGTGCTGATGAAGTGAGAGGGCGGAGCCACCAGAAACGGAGGGAGTCATGGTGTGTGTGTGTGTGTGTGTGTGTGTGTGTGTGTGTGTGTGTGTACCCTAGGGCCTTTCTCCTCGTCCTGACAGCATCAAAGAAAGGCTTTGCCTTTTCAAAGAGGCCAGCGGGACTCTGCTTTCTGGTCAGGAAATGACAACTGTCAGTCATGCCAAGCTTTTGCACCTGCGTAATGTCACTTGCCCCTGGGAAGGGCTCAAGACAAGACCCCAATACTCTGTGACCACTGGGATAACTGAGTCACAGAGGTCAGCATGCCCCAGGTCTCAGGGCTTTGTGAAGTCAAGTCCCAATTCAGACACTTCATTTCTTTCTGAGTTGGCTGGAGGAAGTATTCATCTTGGTTTGAGGACAGTCCATTGCGGTTGGGAAGATGAGCCCGGGGAGACTGAGGCTTTACATCTGGGTGGCTCGGGAAGAAGAACAGTTGTGGAGAACCTTCTAGTGCCAGAGCTCAGCTGGCCCTGGAGTGATTGAGACACCCTGTGAGGGGGCAGGAAAGCTAAGTGACACACGAGAAATGAGGGCGAGAGGCCAGCTGGAGACCTCGCCTGAGAATGAGGCATAGTCAAGCCTAACAATTGGGGTGAGTGAGTCTCTGTGTCTCCGCTCTCCTGTCCAGCTTCACAGCGCTATATGCCCTGGGCTTCCTTACCCATTTTGAGATCAAAGTCCCATCAAGAACCTATGAAGAAGTCTTATTAGGCAGAGCTGGTTTGGCCTGTGGAGGCTGGCAGAGGTGAGTTGGAGGAGGATTGTGCTGGATCCTTGATGATCTGTCTTCCGGAAGAGGGAGGGTGAGGTGGGCTATGAGAAGATGCTATTCAGAAGGCTGCAAATGTCAGTGAGCACCATCCTGGCAGGCCATGCACCCCGAGAGCTCAAGATTCAGAAGAAGGGATGGGGCGTCATTGGTGGCTAATGCTGGCAGTGGGGTGGTGACACTGTCACGCCAGTGTCTAAATCCACTATTCTTTCCATCCCACTTCTTCAGGTTCCTGGACAGGTATCAAAGAACCGAAGAGTGAAGTGGTCCTCTCTGACAGCCTGGCTAATCTCCTATTGTCACTGTTCCCAGGAGAACTTGCTAAGGCCCAGATGTACACAGGGTAGATAGTCCTAGGAAAACCACAGTAGTGGTTTCTAAAATCCAGGTAAAACTCACTTATCACAGTCATGTGAAGAGACAGAGTGTTGGTTGATAAATGAATGGTATGTTCACTCTCCAGTTGCTTCTTGCTCCAGAATCTGGCAACTGCTCATCTTCACCTGCTTCTTTAAATTTGCTTATTCCTCACAATGGAACTGTATGTGCATCTGTAGTCAGTCAATGGCCTCTTTATGTCCTGGAGACGGGGTTTCCGGTCCAGGGTTGAACTCTTGGTCCTGTTCTCACCTGCCCAGGACTTCTTAACTTTCCACTTGTGACCCCTTTCTCAACCCCAGACTTTTTTAATGCCTGTGGTGTATATTTTATATCTAATAAAATTAGCCTGGAATATCAGAGATCAGAGTCATCCACAATCAAGCCTAGAGGGTCAGAGAGTGGTAACTCACGCCTTTAATCCCATCACTCAGGAGACAGATCTTTCTGGGTTTCTGTGAGTTCAAGGCCTAACAACCAAACAGTAGCTCACACTTTATTCCTAACTCTAGGATTATGATGCAGAGTTGAACCCGGAAATGAAACAACTGGGCAGAGAAGATATTTAAAATAAGCATAGGTAGACAGCCAGGCATTCTGTAGCATCAACCAGCCAGGCAGAGGACTCTGGAAGCAAGCATTTACCCTATTCAACCCGAGATGTTGGCTGGGTGAGAACTGACTGTGGTCTGTTTTCTTTCTCTGATATTCCAGACTGATTTTATTAAATGTAAAATATATTACCACACATGTCCTCAAGTATAGGTCTATGAAACATATATACAAAGCAATAATTTACTAATAACTAATCATAAATGGGTTTGTTTTATTCTACTTTTTAAGAAATTATATTTTTGTATGTTTGTGTAGGAGTGTGTGTGTCTGTCCTCAGAGACCAGAAAAGTGCATTAAATATTCTGGCGCTGGACTTACAGGTCTTTATGAAAAGTTTGGAGCCTAACTTGGGCCTTTGGAAGAACAACAAGTACCCATAACCACTGAACAACATATCTCTCTAGGTCAAAATAAAATTAAATAATTTCTTTGCTATACATATAATGTTACCATTTATTAACGATGGAAGCAAATTTGCATACTGCAGAGATGAATGTACTTGCTTATTTTTATATGAAGAATTAAATCTGGCCTGAATATTTGATACTGCAGTACATAAAACATCAGAATCAAATGACATTTTAATTTTGTAATTGTCAATGCAGAAAAAGGTGTTTTATAGAAGTATAGTCCAGAATGGCAGAAGTATGTTTGGGGACATTTCAGAAATTGTTGGCCTAATCCAAAGCCCAAAACCATTTAGTGATTTAAAACATTTTTTAAAATTGTATTTATTTTATTTTATGTGTATGAGTGCTTTACCTGGTACCTGTGGTCATTAACAGAGAGAGTTGAATCCTCTGATACTAGAGTTATAGATGGTTAGGAGCCTCCACATAGGTGCTGGGAACTGAATGTGGGTCCTCTGTAACAGCAGCAAGAGCTCTTAACAGCCATCTTGCCCAGCATCATAAGTTTTGTGGTTGTTGTTGTTTTAAATAAAACCCAAGTCAGCAACTCAAACATCAGTTTAAAAATCAAACATTCAGGGCTGGAGAGATGGCTCAAAGGTTAAGGGCGACTGTTCTTCCCAAGGTCCTGAGTTCAATTCCCAGCAACCACATGGTGGCTCACAACCATCTATGATGACATCTGGTACCCTCTTCTGTATACTGTATACATAATAATTAAATAAATCTTAAAAAAATCAAACATTCTGTCCAGGCAGTGGTGGGGCACACCTTTAATCCCAGCACCTGGAAGGTAGAGTCAAGCTGATCTGAGTTCAAGGCCAGCCTGATCCACAGAGCAAGCTCTAGAACAGCTAGGGCTACACAAAGAAACTCTGGAAAAACCAAAACCAAAACCACAAACAAAACAAAACAGGAATTTTAGCACAATACAATAAAAAATAAATACTAACTCAATATTTAAGTGATGGTAGTGGTTGTTTCTATGATTAAACCAGGGTGTTTCTGTAAGAGCAGAGAACTTATTCAGTACATCTGGTATAAAGACACAATTCACAACATGGAATTGTCTCGGGTCAGACTTCAGATGCTAATCTCTGGTCATGTGATGTCATGTACAGGGACATGTGCAGAGCCTGCATCATGTACTCAGAACCAGGGCAGCAGTGATACAGTGGGAGTAGGGACTGGATTATCATACACTTGATTTTGATTTTTGGTCAGTGCACATTCAGAAACTCTTTATTACAGCCAAATTTTGTGCAATCCCCTGCATTCAATTTCATGATCACTTCTGACCCACAATTTAAAAAGCTGTAAGTGCCCAAGTGCTGGGATGACAGATGTGTGCTGCTTCACTAATCACAATCATGTGATTAAATCCCAGTTTTTAATCCTGTTTGGTTTATGTGCAGGAGTCAAACAGCTGGGTCCTTTGGTCGATCTATTTGGAAGCTGTTGGTCTGTTACCCATAGCAATAACGTCACACTACAGAGCACTGATGATAGGAGAGAGTTCCAATTTCCCCGAAGCCCGGCCAGGGACTGTTACTTGAGGTTTTTGGTTTTGTATCTAGCCTAGTGTTTGGAAGAGCTATCTCATGGGGACTTTGGTCTGCATTTGTACTGACTAAAGACATCATCAAGTCTCTTCTCATTGCTAATGGACCATCTGTAAGTCTTTGTATGTCTGTTTAAAATATTTGTGGTTTAGAAAACACATTCTACCTCTTTTGGAGGAACATCTGTGCCATGCACCCAGCTTCCTTAGTACTACTCACTCACTACCACTCACATAGAATTGTCTCAAATCAGTTCAGCCAGCGTGATATCATAAAGTCCCTCACCTCAGGTTAGTGACTGTCCCTGGGTGCTCAATGTCTGTCTTCCCACTCTTTCTTAGGCACCCAGCTGTGCTGATCAGTTTTAACTGTTTACTGGGCACAGCCTAGAACCACCACAGATGAGCTTCACTTAAGGAATTATTTAGATCAGGTGGGCCTGTGGGCATGTCTGTGGGAGGCTGTCTTGACTGTTAGTTGATGGAGGAAGGTGCAGGCAACTGTGGGCAGCATGGTTCTCTAGGCTGGGCCCTCAAGTGTGTAAAAGAAAGCCAGGAAGGGATCAAGCAAGCAAAGGGGCATTTATTCTTTTTTACTCTCGATTGTGGGTGTTACGTGACTAGCTGCTGCTTTGAACTTCTGCCTTGGTGTGCCACCTCCTCCCATGGACGTAACCTGGAACTTTACACTGATATAAATCCTTTTGTCCCCCAGGTTGCTTTTGACCGAGGTGTCTTATCACAACACAAGTGAAACCCGAAGCAAAAGTGTGACAAGGAAGCAGCTCTCTCAGGGAGTGGCTAAAAGTAACTCTCTCTCTCTCTCTCTCTCTCTCTCTCTCTCTCTCTCTCTGTGTGTGTGTGTGTGTGTGTGTGTGTAGGGAGGGTGTGTACTTAAAACCACAGAGAGGGAATTCCTGAACACATTACTTGGAAACTCTCACTCTTGTGATAAATTAACCTCTAAATTTCGGTGATTTAACTCAGTATAAAGCCCAGGAGTCATTTGGCATCATTCAAATGCAATGTGTCAGGCTTGGGAGTATGTGCTCCATTAGGCCTGCATGGGCCCATGGCCTTTCTGTCTTGTGAACCCCTATATTCAGATCATGGCTCCAAGAAAAATTAAGCCAATAGTTGACTTCATGGTGAGCCCTGGAGACCATGACCTAAATCATATAGACTCTACCAAACTTCAAGCTAAAACATGGAGTCCAGCTGGTAACCTGAGAGAGAAGGAAATAAAGCCAGCAAATATATGACCAGTATCCACCATGCTTGATATGGCAGAGAAGGTCCTGTTACCTTTGACCCTCTGTTACTTACTTGTCTTTGGGGCTCAAAAATGATGATAACACCAGGCAAGGCATTCTGGAAATTTCTTATAATGATTTACATGCTGATTGAACATCAAGGAGCTAATTCAGTGGCTACAATGAACAGTATTTATTTCCTCCCACACATCTCTTTCTCCTTCTCACCATTAGACAGTATTTCACTATTTTTTCCTTATTAACATTTTATTTATTTATGGGAATGGGCACATGTGTAGCATGTTTGTGGAGGTTGGAGGATGACTTTCAGGAGTTTTACCACCATGTGGATCCTGGAGATAGAACTCATGACCTCAGGCTTGGAGGCAGATGCCTTTATCTACTGAGTTGTCTCACCAGCCCATGGTCACGTTATGCTGTCCATACTGTCCTTAAACTCATTGGCTCAAGTGGTCATTCTCCGCTTAGCCCCATCTTTCTGGGCAGCAGCACATACTTGACAGTGCCACTTGCTTGTAGGAGCAATTTGGAAGGGCACTCTGGCAGCCACATTGACAGGGCATGCTATGGGTAGTTAGTGAGAGAGTTAAAAGAAGTCAGGAGCACAGTGTGGACCTCTCCTGTGACTTTGCAGCATACAACTGGAGCTGGGGTCGGTCGTCATTTATAATTATCTGAACTGGGTTTTGCACTGCATTTCAAGTACATCTTTTTCCACTAAGGTTTGTAAAAACCATTCTTGTACCTCTGTTCTCCCAAATTAGTGCTCTTTGCTAGTGGTCATCATATGCTTTCATTTATCTGCAGACAGCATCTGCTCAGCACAAGTCAGCGTGAGGGTCCAGGGGTCTCATTCGATGGCAATCCAGTCACAGAGATGCCTGTGTGAATACTTCTCTGTATATCGATTATGTTGCTGTTGTTTTGAAGTAGGGTCTTACAATAAACCCTTGAATGGCTTCTCACTAGGGAAAATCCTCCTCCCAGACTGGGCTGCATTTGTTTTGGAACTCCATGAGTGAATATGTAGGGCTTCTTATCTGTGAATTTTGTTACAAGCTGGTTAAACATGTCATCACAAAGAATTGTTTAAAAAAGCAATGACAACCAAATAAAACATTTTAAAAATTATTATTGTTATTATTGTTTAGAGACAGAGTCTCTTTTCATAGCCCTGGCTATCCTGGAACTCACTGTGTAGAGGCTGGCCTTGAATTCACAGAGATCTGCTTGCCTCTACCTCCTAAGATCAAGGGAGTTTGACACCATGCACATCAAAACATTTTAATCCACGGTGGATCAAACCTGTAAGACTGCCTCTTGGAAGGCAGAAGCGAGATCAGGAGTTCATGGCCATCTTTGCCACATCTCAGTACACGCAGGCCAGACCCTGCTTCAAGCTTCATCAGACCCTGTTTTCACAGCCAAACAAGTAGAACGAAGAAAGAATAGTTGGGTAAATAAAGGCTGCTGGTCTGGCGAAGTTGAGTCTGCTCCAGGCTGAGCGACCTGCTTCAACTGCGGAAGGAGTGACTGATGAGTGTAAGGAGGATTGTAGATTAGTGCTGAGGGTGTTGTTCGGTGTTGGGACATGAGCCTGTGCAAGACACTGGCTTTCAAGCCCCACAGCAAATCAAACAGTTGTTTGGAGAAATTATCCAGATGATCTTACCTCAGCCTGTCAGAGAACTGTGTAAAGGGAAGATGATTGGGGTGGCATGCTTGTTCCACTCAGAATCTCACGCTTAGGTCTAAAACAAATTAGCGGTAGACAGTCTAGATTGCTTTTTCTGGTCCTTAGGAAAAAATTGTAAACACCATCACCGAGAGGAAATGAAAGAAGAGAGAGGATGTCTTCAGGGTTAGGGTTAATGATACCACCATTGGCATCAGAGAATCGAAACCCAGAGTGGGGGTGAAGGCCTGAGACAGCAGTGGAAAGAAAGTTCCAGTTAAAACAGGATACAGAGAGGGTTAGCATAATACGAGCCTGTGGCTGGAGAGATGAGCAGTTCTCTGAGAGCACTTTCCATCCTGGGGAGGATCAGGATTCGGTTCCCAGCACCTCTTGGCCTCAGCATCTTGTTTACTTCGAAATGAACCTGGCCACTACCCCAGAAAAAGAACTCCAAAAAAGCAAACATACAGGATTTTTAAAAATGACTTGAATCTGGGTATGGTGGCATATGTCTGTGAGTCAAGCTCTAAGCAGGCCGAGGCAGGAGGATTCTCTGTTGGAGGCCAGCCAGGACTACATATCGAGATCCTGCCTCAATGATTTTCAGTTTTTACCAGCACACCATGGCCCTACCTAGAGTAAGCCTCTTATTAAAAAATAATTATTCAGCCAGACATGGTAACTTTTGCCTGAGATCCCAGCATTCAGGAGGCTGAGGCATGGATTTCCACAAGTCTGAAGCCAGCCTGAGCTACATAGTGGGAGCCTGCTGGAGGAGGAGGAGGAGGAGGAGGAGGAGGAGGAGGAGGAGGAGGAGAGAAACCAGTAAGAAGGCTCAGTGGATAAAGGTGCTGGCTATTCAGCCAGACGATCTGAGTTTGATTGCTAGGACCCTAAACTGGGAAGTCATCCACTGTCCTTTGCACAGGTTACACAGGAACTCACGCAAATAAATAGATAAATGTAATAAAAAATAAGAAAGAAAGAAAATATTCAAATAAAATCTCTTTTTTTCTCTCTCTCTCCCTCTGTGTGTGTGTAATATGTGTCTCCAGGCTTGCACAGGTTACCAGCCTTCACAGTAAGTGGTAAGGGTCTTTACCTGTTGAATTATCACACCCACCCTCTTTCAAGTCCTGGTCATGGGCTGGGGATATAGCTGAGTAGTAGCAGAGCATCTACGAGAACACACACACACACACACACACACACTTCATATCTGTAATCCCAAAATTTGGGAGACGGAGGCAGGAGGACCAAGGGTTCAAGGCTAGCCTCAGATACATAGTGAGTTTGATGCCAACCTGGGGTACATGAGACTCCAAATCCCAACTAATAAAACCAAATATAAATAACTATGATACAAGTTATCTCTAGAAGAGATGCAAAGATTTTGATTGAGTGGAAATGCTAACTTCAAAGTTACAGTGTTGCCCATAGTACAGTAGCTATTTTTCATGCATGCACATCACATGTGTGCAGTGTCCTTAGGTTCAGAAGAAGGCATTAGATCCCTTGGAACTAGAGTTGCAAATGGTTGTGAGTTACCATGTGGGTTCTGGGAAACAGAGCCAGTCTTCTGAAACATCAGCCAGTGTTCTGAGGCACTGAGCCACCTCTCCAATCTCATCCAGCAGCCATCTTTGTATCTAAAGCAACGTTCACACTACAGTACAAATCTGTCCCCTGGGCACTTTTCACAGTAGCTCTACCATCCAGTTTGATCTCTCTTACACACACACACACACACACACACACACACACACACACACACACACACACAGAGAGAGAGAGAGAGAGAGAGAGAGAGAGGAACAGAAGGAAAGAGATGAGACAGAATGTGTGCAGGTGGTGGTGGTGTTCTTAAAGGATCAGGTGTACTAAGGTCCTCAGCTGGTAGAAGATGAACCTATCTCTATTACATCATCTCTGTTTATCTCCCTATCTGCACCAATGTAATCTTCACCCCTGTTACATCATCTCTATTTATAGCAAGATATCTATAGCAATACTACATATGTATGTGCATATGAGGTTCTATTATTTTACATAGCTCAAAATATTCTCTGAGAGGTTGATCTAAAATCAACTCTTGTTCTGAAAGGCTTTGTACTGTTGCTATATGGCTTCAGCTGTGCCCTGCAGCCAGTTTTAACTCTGCTCTTACCTATCAAGCAGAGAGGAAGCTATAGCCATCAACCACCATCCGTCCCCTTGTTTGAG
Organism: Sigmodon hispidus; assembly: GCA_004025045.1. Taxonomy (NCBI): domain Eukaryota; kingdom Metazoa; phylum Chordata; class Mammalia; order Rodentia; family Cricetidae; genus Sigmodon; species Sigmodon hispidus. Next base: position 39,166 of record PVIH01003466.1, read on the forward strand.
CAACTGTACCATGCCCTGTGCCTGTTTGCAAGACAGAAATCGGCACCTGCTCTGGATCATTATGTAACAATCTGTTTTCTACTCTATGGCAGTACACGTGGTTACAGGGCACATGCTCTGCTGCTCCAGACTTTGCATTCCAGGCAGTGGCATGCATTCAAGAGCAAGGCAGACAGAATTTCTGTCCACAGGGAGTAGATAGTCTTTGTGAGATAGACAAATAATAAAGAAACACTATGAAAAATTGGGCAGTTTGTACAAAATTACAATAATTTAAATAATGTTTGCTGGGGACTGAGGAGATGGTTCAGTCTTTAGAGCACTTGCCCCACACGTGTGAGGAGCAGAGTTCAGATCCTCAGGAAATGTGTAATACCCAGTAGGTGTGGCTGCCCACCTCTATTCCAGATTAGAAATGGAGACTTGGGATCCCCAGGGCAAGCTGGCTAACAAGACTAGACACATCAGTGATCTCTGGGTTTGATTGAGAGTCCCTGACTCATTGAATAATGAAGACAAGTAATTCAAGATGATTCCTGACATCAGGCTCACTCAGGCTTCCACAGCACATGCGCCCACCTGTGCCCAAACACACATGTGCCAGTAGACATGAATGCATACACACACAAAATGGGAAAAAAAATAAATTAAGATTCTTATGTCTTTGGAGATAATTTCATGAATCCCAGGCTGAGTTTAAACTCATCACACAGCTGAGGATGACTTTGAACTGCTGATTCTCCTGTCTGTTCCTGCCTAGAGCATAGTGTCACTATGCCAGGCATTTGTTTAAAGATCTGAGCTGGTTTATTTTCTATTCCAGAATGGAGCAACACTTCAGCTCATAAAACAGAATTAGTGTTCCTAAGATCTGAACTGATGAGGCTGATTTTCTAGACAGAAAGATCAAATAATCAAGAAACAAAACCAAGTCTGGAGCAGCCCATTTCAAGGGCACATGCCTTCTAATAGGGACAGAACGAGGGGAAACTAGCTGACTGCTTAATATTTGGTCACTTCAGGTTTTTTGTTGTTTGTTTGTTTGTTTGTTTTTGGAGGGGAGTTGTAATTAAAGAATGCAGGAAATAAGGCAGGGGAAATATCATTACCAAGAATTGAAGTTGGCTCACTGGGGCAATGTGGAAGTCACCTCTCATTTCTTTGGCTTCTTGAAAAGTCAAATAAATGACTTAGGATTGGTTTAATGGCATGGAACTTTAGCATGATGACTTCCCTTTGATGTGCAGGGGTGTGTGTGTGTGTATGTGTGTGTGTGTGTGTGTGTGTGTGTGTATGTGTGTGTGTTCCTCTGCATGTGCACAGATACACATAGGGGCCTGATGTCAACACTGGGTGTTTCCCTCAATCAATTTTCACATTACCTTTGGAGACAGGGTCTCTCACAGAACCTGGAGTTTTCAGATTTTCTAGACTGGCTGGTCAGTAAGCCCTAAGAATTGTCCTGCTCTCACTTCCTCAGTGCCGCCCTAACAGGCTCAGTCCACACTCAGGTTTTATGTGGGGCTGAACCTGAACTCAGCTCCTCTGACTTGTGTGGAAAGTGTTTCCTGACTGGCCATCTTCCCGAGTGCTCTCTTCTGACTTTTAACCTATTGTATAGCGCACAGTACAAAAGCATAGTCTAGAACAAGAACCTCCTATGATTTTTATTTAACAAACTAATATGCTGATGAAGGAATAGACTCATTTTATTCAAGGCTACAGTGGAGGTGGGTGTGCGCGCATTCATCATTGAGTTCATCACCGTGATTACATATTGAAGATATGTGTGCTTGCATACATACATTTGCATGTCTCACTGATGCACAATGATACCCAATTAATACTCATGACCCAGCATCCTGTTAAATAAGTTGAAAGCAGACCATTGGTTTATACTCAGCTTCAGTCTTAAGGTAAATCATACTGAAGCTCCAAACCAAGTTGAGCTAGGAGAGAAAAGAGCCCAGTTCCCAAACCAGGCAGCTGTAAAGAAGCCTCCTGCATGGTAACCTTTGGTTTTCCTCGAAGGCCCTTTTCTGCTGTTTATTTGTGTTTCAGCTTTCCATCTGAGCCTTCTCACTCCTGCCTGAAGGGTGCCCCAAATACAGACACCTGCAGCCTAGCCTCTCTGTTTGACAACTTTATACCTATTATATACAGATATTTAGGCATGTCTGTAAATCTGGGAACCCCACCTGAATTAGAACCAAACAAAGAAAAGCTTCAATAATAATAACAAGCAAATTCATTTCAGAAAGAAATGTAACATTTTCTGGGGGGTGGTGTTACATGCCTTTAATTCCAGCACTCGGGAGACAGAGGCAGGTGGATCTCTGTGAGTTTGAGCCAGGCCTGGTCTACAGAGTGAGTTTCAGGACAGCCAAAGCTACACAGAGAAACTCCATCTCAGAAAACAAAGAAAGCCCAAAACAGGCAAATTACAAAAAGAATAGGAAGTAACTATTGATATTCAGATAAAAGTTGAAATCAGAGGCCCTGCAAACAGCTCTAGAGTGGGTGGAGGAGACAGTAGCATTGAAGAGATTTTCCCTTTTGAAGCAGAGGAGGGAACTGCTGGCCAGTGAGCAACCTTCTCCTGTGTCATTTAAAGTGGTTGACCCTGAACCTTGCTGAAGGGACATTTGTGAGGAGCAATGGGCTCTACCCCAAAAGACCTAACCTGTTTCTCCCAGCACCCAGGCTTCATACAAGAGAATGTGATTGATCAGTCTTCCCTATCATGCTGGGTTGTCTACAAGGACACAATGTAGAAATGTTGAGGCTCATCTTTAATCCCAAGGTGAGAGTCCACACAGTGACTCAGTTTCCGGTACTGACTCAAGAGTCTTTTCTGACTCAAAGAGTATAAGGGGCACAATGATTCAGGTGTTCTAGAGTTCAAATAGGTTCAGCTTGCTCCTTGCCTTGATGACTGTGGGACTAGTCTGATTAGCCCCTGGGAAAAGCATTCTTTATCTTACTAGTGTAGGCTGCTTGAGCTAGCAAAAGGCACATGATGTGATAGTGAAGCTGCCCATTGCCTGGTTCAAGGACAGCACTGCGTTTTCTCAAGATAGCGTTTAAATGCTTCTCTGTGCTTTGTTGATTTCTGTCTTGAATATGTATATAAGCGCTCTCAGAAATAAACTTGGGGTCTTAGTGGTTTTGAGCCATGGGTCCCTCTTGATTCTCTTTCCCATCTCCTGTTACATTTTCAGCTTGTGCCTGCCCCTAGCAACCCCAGGGATTCATCAGCTGCATCTGACATCCCAGGACTTGGGATTTAAAACTATCCAACTTTTTCTCATGTTTCCTTTTTTTCACTTTACCTACACACAGAAATATGCACCACCCCTGGGTACATTCAACTCTTAACCAGAGTCATTTGGGAAATTGCCAGGTTTTTCTTTAAAGAATTTAGGAAGAGTGTCGGAAGGTGCTGAACCACATCTTTAGTTCCAGCACTCAGGAGGCAGAGGCAGGAGACTCTCTGAGTTCAAGGCCAACCTGATTTACAGAGTGAGTTTACAGGGCAGCCAAGGACACAGAGAAACCCTCTATTGAAAATTAAAACAATAAATAAATAAATAGAAAGAAGGAAAAAGAAATGTTTTTCTCACAGATGAACTGAAGGATTGAGTCTGGAATTTCAGGTGTGAGCCGAACCCCACAGAGGATGCATACTCTCTATGCTATGATGGAGTGAGTTGATTGTCTTATTGTGGAAGCTAAGAAATACTGGCATTTAGCAGATAAGTCCAGGGATGACATATTTGACCTGTTCCTGCCAATAGATGACCAGAATCGAGTTCTAATTTACATATCAATCTCCCACCTTGTTTCTTTCTCCATCCCTCATTTTCATATTTGTGTTTATCTCATTTACTGTTTTATCTCAGTGGCTAGACTTATGACTAGAATTCAATAACTTAAAATTTGTGTGTGCAAGGATCTCTCTGGGGAGAGAAAATAGAATTCTCTGGTGGATTGGGAGTGGGTGGGGTTGGGAACAGGAAGAACAAGGTGTCGGGGAGAAAATATTGGGAGAAACAATTGGAATTGGGGGCATTTTGGGGGCAAAATAGAAATCTAGTGCCATGAAAATTCCATGGAATTTACAAGAGTGACCCTAGCAAAGACCCCTAGTAATGGGGACAAGGAGCCTGCACTGGCCATCTTCTGTAGCCAAGGCCCCAAGTAGAGGGATTAGGACATCAAACCAACCACAAAACCTTCGACTTGGGACCAGAATCTAACAGAATCATCATCAGAAAGACCAGAGACTTTATCCAGCAACTGATGGGTGCAGATGCAAAGCCCACTAGCCAAATATCAGGCAGCGCCCAGGGAGTCCTGTGGAGGAGAGGGAGGAAGGATCAGAGGAATGAGATGGGCCAGACACCACAACATGGTCCACAGAATCAGCTGGCCAGCGCTTGTGAGGCTCGTAGATCCCAGGGAGCGAGTCTTAAGGTCTGACCTAGCCCTCTGCATCACTATGGCTTAGGAGCTTGGTGTTCTTGTGGGACTTCTATCAGCTGTCTCTGACTCTTCTCTTTTTGTGGGACTCATACTGTGCTGCCTCTTACAGCCTTGATGTGGTGGTGTGTACCCGGTCTATTGTAGCTTAGTGACAGGTTTGGTTGATGACCCTGGAAGGCCTCTGCTCTTTACTGAGAGGAGGCAGAGGAAGGGTGGACCTGGGGGAGAAGGGAGATGGAGAAGGGGAAGCTGCATTCAGAATAAAACAATTCACTTCACATTTAAAAGTTCTCATCACCTATTTACCCTAACAAATAAATTTATGTGTCACAACTATATGATTCAAGAGATTTTCAGCAAATAACCATGAGGCCAATTTTCAGATTTTTTTTCCTTTTCTTTTGTTATTATTATTATTATGAACAAAGAAGTCACACTTTCTATCCTTGTATATTCTTATTCGAGGTCCCTTCCCCCTCCCAATTTTCAGATTTTATTTTAAAAGTGTTTATACAACTAGTTGGAGGGCATGTGTGTGCCACAGCAGTGTGTGTGGACTATCGCAGATGTCCATCTTCATCTTGAGAGAGGGTCTCTCTGGTTCGATGCTGTGTAGGCCAGTCTACCAGATTCTTTCTCTACCTTCTGTCTCATAGGAGTTCTGGGATTATAGACACATGCTCCTGTAGCTGACTTTATATGGGATCTGAACTCCCGTCCTCATTCTTGCAGAGTGAGTTTTGCCCACCCAGTCATCTTCCCAGCATTCACTGTCTAAGTTAACAAGTGAAATCCTTACTTTCCTGCCTGGCTTGTAATTTTTTAACTGGTATGTAAATGGTTTTTCTGGTAGGACTTTATCAGTCAGGACCAAATCAAATACACAGCAGCAATGTAAGCAGAGAAAATTAAATACAAAAAGTAACTAATAAAAAAAAAAGGTTAATTATCAAATGAATTCAAGAGGATTCCAGGACAAGAGTTGACAGGCCTTCTGTAAAGAACCAGGCAGTATCTGGGGCTTTGTGGACAAGAGTCTCGGCTGAGGATATCACACATTGCAACACAAAATAAACATTTTTATTGATGAAATGAATAAGATGGATGCATGTTTCTACAAACCGTATTATGTGTATTTTTTGTGTGTTGAGGGTCTAGGAGGTAGGTGCATGTTACATGTGGAGGTCAAGAACAACCTGAGGGAATGTGCTCCCTCCCCATCCTCCAGCGTGGAACCCAGGTATTGCACTCAGGCCGTCACCTTGACAACAAATGCTTGCACCCACTGAGCCACCAGCCAGGCCCACAAGTACATGCTTTAAAATACATTTCAACCAGTTAAGACATCTCCACCTTGTATAGTGAAGATTCAAATGTAAGAACCCCTGTCAGCTCAAGGGTGCCAAGAAGATGGCTGGCTATGTCTTACGGGTGGCATTAACCTGCTTGGGGCTCCCATGGGTGGGGCTGAGGGTCCTCTCCACAACCACTGAGGTTTAGTCTATAGCTAGAACTGGGTCAGAGTCCACCAACAACATATTTACCGAGGTGCATAGGTTACAGGTAGGATACACTCCCAAACACCACCTCGCTTTTGTTATCAAGAGAAGGGCAAGCCAGGGAAAGGGAAGGCCCTCTTTCCTGTTTCTACTTTACAATGACCTTCTGGCGCCATCTATTGGAAGAGACTAACAGGCTAAGTAGTAAAACCAGACTAGTGTGTAAAGTCCTGTTTTAAGAGGCGATAATCTGGTAGGGACATTAACAGAATGATAAAAGTGATTTTCTCACTCTGTTTCTTGCCTTTACACATGTCTCCTGGAAAAGTCTCATATGAAACAAAATTCTGAATAAAAATACAATAAATAAAAACAGCATGTTCGTTCTCCTTTTACAGTGTGGGTCCCAGGGATTGAACTCAGGTAAAGCAGGCTTGGTGGCAAGCCTCTTAGCCCCTGAGCCTTCTCACTAGCCCTTTGAGGTTAGTCTGCTCCTCTACCCACTCAGTTCTTGTCTTGTCTCCTGAGCCCACTCTTCCCAGAACTCTTTCTGTGTGTTTACAGGATCCTAATTTTTACAGATTTATAGCAAAACCTTCTGCTTTACGCAAACTCAAAATGTTTGAGTAAATATTCTATTAATTTTTCTTGTTTAATAGCATCTGGCTAATGTATCTTGGGCAAAAACAGTTCTCGCTTGGTTGGGTGTGGTCTGGCATGCCTTTAATCCCAGCTCTTCTTGACCTGACTGTTTCACACAGCACATGCAGATCTGCCCTTGGTGAACTAAAAGTTTACCTGCAACCAATTACTCAGCCTATGGCATGTTCCTTGGTGGCCCATCAAAAGAAGGCTTGTGATTGGTGGTGAGATGTAGCTCAGTGTAAGAGCTCTTGCCTAGCATGCCTAAGGCACTGGATTAAATCCTCAGTACTGGAGAAAAAAAGTTGATGCCTATCACAATCCTACAGTCTTTTGATCTTTAGTAGAGGGGCTGAGTGGTAACAACAGTGGGTAGGAGCAGCTTCAGAATGGTAGCAATGGCAAAGATGGCAGCAGGAATTGCCCCGGTGGTTTCCATGGTAGCAGCAATGGTAAGAAAATGGTTGAAATTCCCAGAGTGGCCAGGGGCGGAAACAATAGGAAGCAAAGGTACTGAAGTCAACAAAGAGCCAGAGAAGGAAAAGCATGCCCCGATCACGGAGGCGTTTCAGGGCGATGTCAGGTATCTGAATGCTGTACCCCAGAGCTGTAGCCAGGGCCTGTTACAGGAACTGAGTGATCCAATGCAAGGCCAGCTGGGGAGTAGCCGCCACTGTAACCCTGTCCTGCTCCCTGCCACTGGAAGCCAAAGGTTGCAATTGCTGCCAAGTGCTTCTGCTGGTTAAGGCCAGAGCAGAAAACATCCTCAGTACCTAGAGCTGCCTTGATTGACTGGCTTCTAAAGTCCCTGGCACTCAGGCTTGTGGCTGACATCCCCGAGTCTGTCGGCACAGTCCAAAGGCCTTGGGCACTGAAGGGCTTATCACTGCCAGCACCGGAAGAGCATCCTCATGCAGGCTCAGCTTCTACACCAGGAGAGCAAATGGTCCATGGCAGAAGACTGATATCTAACTGCTTCGAGGTCATTTAATCCACCCTTACCAACAGAGCCAAGTCGTTAACTTTTGGGACCCCCAAATGCCCAAACATCAGTAGCTACTGCCCAAGATAGCTTCATCCCACAAATCCCTCTCCTCTGGTTCCTTCTGTCTGTGGGAGTGGCGTCTGCCTCTGGTGTGGTCTCTTCCACCATGGTGGGTCTCTTTTCTGTGCTTGGACTTCTCAGTACCCGCTGGCTCTGCTGAGACTCTCCTTTTGCTGAGGTGTGATTTTCTCTCTCTGGGGTGCTTCCTCTTGGGCGTTCCTTCTTCAGAACTGGTGATTTCTCCTTGCTCCTGGTGCTGAGTTCTTTCCTTTCTGTCGTGTTTGACTGAGTGGTTTCTCTGATGTTTTGGAGAGTCATGTCTTTGTCTGAAGTGAGGCAGCAGGCTTTCCGCTGTCAGCCCTTCACAGGCAGTAGAGGATCTGGGTTGATTTCTGATTGATAACGGTAGCCCCAGCACTGGAGTTTCAGGGCTGACATGATCTCTTTCTTGGTAAACAGAGTCCTCTGCCATATTTCTGAAACAGACCCTTGGATGTAATCCTCTGGCTCTCTGATTTTTAATGAAAGCTTCAAGCTCTTGTTGAAACGAGTCATTGGTGTGAGGTTTTTCCATTATACTTACTATGAATGGATTTCTCTAGAAAAAAATGGGAGAAGACGTTCTGTTAATGCATCATATTACTGAAGGCACTTTCTCTGTCCTAAGGGGGTACATTATGTTATGCATTACACAGTAAATACAGAAAGTAGAATGGAGGACTCTACTCAATGATTGCTCCTTGATTTTGGTTAAAAATTAATTATGTGTAATTGAGTATGGATTCCACAAGGCCAGTGGTGTCCAATGTCCCTGGAACTCACAGGTGAGCCATCTTATGTAGGTGCTGGGAACAAACATGGTCTTCCTAGAGCAGTTCATCCTGTTAACTGCTGAGCCATTTCTCAAGACTGTGTTTTCTTTTTTGACATGGTGACTTGTACTAAGTAGCCTTAGCTGGCCTAGAACTTACTTTGTAGAACAGGATGGCTTCAGACTTGTGTTCCTTCTGTTTCTGCCTCCAGAGTGCTTGTCATTGTGGGTGGGAAATGAGTCTTAAATCACTGTAAATGTTAGAATCTTTAAGTATAGATACGTGTAATATAATACATAGTAGTGTATAGTATGTGTGTGTGTGTGTGTGTGTGTGTGTGTGTGTGAGAGAGAGAGAGAGAGAGAGAGAGAGAGAGAGAGAGAAAGAGCATGAATGTGTATTCATTTGTGTGCAGCTCATATGTGTGTGTAGTAAGCTCCAGTATTAATCCTCAGAAACCTCATTTTTTGGAGACAGGGTCTTTCACTGGGACCCAGGGCTTGCCCTTTAGGGCAGGGTGACCCCAGGGATCTTCTGTTTCCTCCCCAGCACTGGGGTTACAGATGTGCCACAACTTTTCACATGGGTGCTGGAGATCAAACTTGGGTCCTTATGTTTTCCCTGCAGGTATTCCTCAGGCCAAGCCACCACAGAGCTCAAGTGTGACATGTTCTAATGGGTAGAAGAAGGTTTGTCAATGGTTGTGACAGGTTTAAAAATCAGATAACTTGGGCTAAAGATGGTTCAGCAGTTGAAAGCACGGGCTGTTTTTACAGAGGATTGTTTGGTTCCCAGCACCCACATGGAGGCTCACCAGCATCTGTAACTCTAATTCCAGGGAATCCTATACAGGCACTGCATGCAGATGGTACATGGACAGGCACTCAAGCACAGCCACATACAAAATAATAACAGATCTTTTAAAAAACATATTTTAGACCTTTTCTCTACCACAAATACTATTTCAAGTACAAGAAGAAGACATTTAAAGAAGAAAACAAAGAGAGACTATCATGCAACTAAACTAAGCTGAAATTAAGCTGGGCATGTTGTTGCAGGTCATTCATTAGTCCCCGCGTTTGAGAGGAGGCAGAGGCAAGTGATCTTCATGAGTTTGAGGCCAACCTAGTCTCCTCAGCAAATTACAGGCCAACCAATGCTATAGAATAAGACACCCCCCTTTTTTTTAATACATTAAAATGAGGATCAGAAACATCCAATGGTTCACTGGTGGTCTATTCTGAAAATGTTATTTTACTGTGTGCTTTTCTTTCCATTTACCTAACTAACTGTTAGTTCTAACAAAAACCCTGTTGTAGAGGCAATACCTATAATACAATTTAAGCACTGCTATTTTACCCTCTGGACTAATTGTTGCTCTACTATAAATAGAATTATAAATGCAACTCATTAAGTGCGAAGTCAGATTTGTCATGCTGGCTTGAGATTTAGTCTCTTTCTTCCAAAAAATACAGTCACATGCTACATGACATTTTAGCCAACGACAGAATTAGTACATGCGATGGTGGGTGGTCCCATAAGATTGGGTCAGCGAGATGGCTCAGCAAGCAAAGACACCTGCTGACAAGCCTCATAACCACAGTTCAATACCTGGGACCTACAAATTATTCCCTGACCTTCACATGTCCGGTGGCATCTGTGCAAACACACACAATTGTTTGAAATGAAAAGCAAACCAAACAAAAGGACTGTGTGGCAGGCATAGTGACCACACAGCTGTCTTAGTTGGCATACAAGCATTTTGGTCAGCTAACATTTCTCAATATATCATCCTCATTGATAAGCGACGCACAGCTATGTTAAGATCCATTTTCTATTTCTGTTTTTCATAATGGATGTATATAATTAAGAGAGCTGCCTGGCATGCTGAAACTGTTTTGGAATTCGAGTTTATTTTTAACTAAGTCTCTAAACTTAGATTATTTGTGGGTTTTAGGTGTGGCTAATGAAACAACAGTGTCCTGGATATACAGTGTGCCATGGATATAGGGTACCTTCCAAGAAGGCAGGCTCTGGGGCCAAGGCCCCTATTCGTGGGAGGGCCCGACAGCCTCATTCTAAAGCAGATATAGGCAATGAGGCTCCACTAGGGACTTAAGTCTCTCTCCCTTCCCACTACCCTTCCTTGGCCTCTCTCCCTTTTTTGTGAGAAGGGGTCTCATGTAGCCCAGGCTAGCCTGAAACACTCTGTCCTCACAGATGACTTTGAACTTCTGATCCTCCAGCCTCTACCTCTCAAGTTCTGAAGGTATGTGGCACCCCCTCTGATTTATGTAGTGCTAGAGGGCAAAGCCCCAGGGCTTCCTGCTTACCTATCAACTGAGCTACATCCCCAACCCTGGGTTTTATTTTTTTTCTGTGAAGAGATTTAAATTGGGCTCAGATTTTGTTGAGGTGAAATGATTTTTCATTGACCTCAGGTTGTTTCTTTAATATGGAAAGATGAAGAGCAAAGTTCTGACAGAACAATCCTTTGTTAGTAATGGAAAAGTGGTTAGCACCCTGGTACTCTGTAAGAAAGGTGCCAGGGAGAAAAGACAGTGTCCACTCACAGGGAGGAGGTATTCCAAAAGCTTGGGTCTGGCTGGGTTTCACTTCCTGATGCTAAGCTGAGCTTCTTTGAACAGGCCACACTTATTCAAGATGTGACTTAGGAACCACACTAAGTCCTGTACTCATGTGCCAACCTGCTTGGTTACCTTGTTTTCAATACCTCAGCTCCTCATGTGGGAGTGCCCTGTGGTGTGAGTCAAGCTGGCATTTTGTGGTGTGTTTCTGCATACAGTGCATTTGCTGGAGTTCCTCTGAGCCAGGTACTAGGCTTGGCCTCATTGGATAATAATCTTTGACTGTACCCTAAAATGTAAACCAAGGGTTGGAGGTGGCTCAGTAGAATGTGGGATGGCCATATTTAATGCCCAGCACTGTTGTAGATATTTGTATTAGAGATAGATATTAGAATGAACCACCAGAAGTACTTTGACCTTAATGAGTCCTTGTGGAAAACAGTGACTGCTTTGCTGAAGGGGCATTGCAGCCACCCCTTAACTTTGGTCACAAGACTCCTCAGATGCACCCGAGGCTCTTGTTTTACTGTGTGCTGTACATGATAAACAATAAAGAACCAGTCATGGGAGCATGGGATGCTCTCCTTCAGTAAGATATAGAGATTAGATTATAGACCTAGGTATGAGGAAATACTTTGTGTAACTTTTAATACATATGCCTTTGTACAGCTGTTCAGTCTATTAGAAGAGTCTGGACACAAAGGCCTTAAAATTTCATCTTGGAGTGCCTTTCTTCAGTGCACCCAGAATGCACTGCCTTCCCAGGTGAAGGAATTCTGATCAGAGGAAAGGCCTAGAGTGTTTTATTAGGAGGAGGAGGCGGAAACAGGAGACAGGAACACTGAATGAAATGACTATGCCCTCTTCTTTCCCTATGAATGGCCTTCTTTAAAGTTTAGATGTTGGCAGGAAATAAAAGCTTCTGAGTTTTGCCAAGTCCGGCCCTTCTGCCTACTCAGCACGAGTTGTTTACCTACTGCCCTTCATTTTGTAAATCTGTAATTCACCCCCCCATTCTTTTTATTGCACCCATTTTTACTTTGTTCAGGTATGTATATAAATGGGGAAGCATATATATGCTGTGGCACATGTGTGATCAGAGGACAAATTTGGGGAGTTGATTCTTTCCTTCTACTGTGCAGGACCAAACTCAGCTCATCATCAGCCTTGGCAGAGAGTCTTTATTCATTGAGCCTTGTCACCAGCACACCCCCTTTAAAATTGGGCTTTACCTGCACTAGAGTTGTAGGATTGCAGGGTCATGTGACCACACCCACCCAGTCCCTTAGTCTTTCTTCCTCTTTGACCCACCTAGAAGCCATTTCCCAAGAAGCAACAACAGAATTGATTTAAGGTTCATATGACCGTGACATTGCCAGCTCTGACCCCTATGTTTGTCTTTGGTTTAAATGATAGTTATTAAGTCTTAAGGCCATCTGCTTTGAGTCTGTACTTATCCATAGTATTTGTTATTTTCACTCTATTTAGGATCCAGACTTCTTCTTACTGGCCATGAAACATGAACTGGGGTTGTTAGGAATTCCTGTCCCCAGTGCCTGCCTGGTCAAGAGGAGCTAGGCTCTCCTCTCCTGTCTCTTGTCCTTGTACTATATCAAACTGAATACTGCTGCGTGTCCAGCAGAAAGAAAAGAATGGGAAAGCCTAAGACATACTTAGTTGAGGAAAAGAAGAAAGGAGGGCAAGGAAGGAAATGCCATGTTGAGCCCAAATGTTTCCTTCGGCTCAGAGTTCTCCCTAGATGCAGGAGATCCAGGTGGAGCTCCCAAGAGATAGCACTAGTCTAGGGCTCCTCTTCCCCAATGGCTGTCTCTCCTCACGCAGTGGGAGCAGTCTTCTGCACTTTGCTTCTTCCCTTCCTAGAGGCAGCACCAATGTTGGTTTTCCTTTTGAGACAGGGTTTTATCTATCCAAAGCTGGCTTTGAACTCGTCTGTGATTTACCTGACTCTACACCAGAGCTGGGATTATAGGTGTATACCAACACACCCAGTTCTAGGAAGGGCTGGGGCTCTATTAATTCTATTACATTCCTAGCTCTGGTTCCACCTTCAGGATCCAAAATGCTCCTTCCAAGTTAAACTGTCATATCACTTGTGGATTGGGGACACTCAGCTTACTTGGTTCCCTGCTTTAGCTCATTGAGCCTGTTTCCAAACCACAATCAGAATAATCCTTTTAGTTTCCTCTTACTTGCTCACAGATTTCCCTCCTTCACAGGGATGCTCAGTCTACTGGCTACCCACAGCCCTGGGTCCCTGCATCCTTAAGATTATTTTCCTCTCGTTTTGGCCTCCCAAACACTGCCTCCGTCAGAAAGACACACACAGACGACATACTGGCGTCTGAGCCTTTGTGCTTCACATCTCTAAGCAAGCACACCAAAAACTAATCATCATCCAGGGCTTGGTTGGAAAGCTACCTTAGTACGGATGACCTCCATACGTGCCATACCTGCATTATCATTCCCTAACCTTCCCCATGCACTGCGGAAGCTTAATTCTGAATTTGGTGTGATCGCGCTTGCCCGTAACCCGGCTGAAGCAGGATTTTGAGCTTAAAGCTAGCCTGGCTAGCAAGTCCTATTTGGTCTTGGTGATAGTCAGAAACAGCTATTTCCAACTCTTCCTTTCCAGCCAGCCCCTGCTGCTGTGGGCACTTCACTCACCTAGTCGGCACAGAGCAGCAAGAACTAAGACTTTCTCAGGTCAGGTACGATCTAACCTCCCACACGTGCGCGCAAGGTCATGAGCAGGGATCCTCCATTGTGCCTGGTATCAACTAGCTGCTTCACAAACCAGTGAAGAAAGTCCCTGACGTACATGTCGAGGTTCACTAGGAACCCTAGATCCAAGGAGCCCACCCTTCTAGTCCCAGTGTACCCCTTGTTGTACCTGAATCACGGTCTTTAGCAGCGCTCCAAAATGTCGCCAAACGTGAGAGTGAAAGGGGAACTGGTTTGGGTCAGTTCTTATCTGGATAAGATAAGAACTTGCATAGTTTACTGAGAAAAACGTCCACACACAGATGGATTCCTGGCCTCCTCAAGCTTACAAGACCTAGGGGTCATGGACGCGGAAGAGTTTAGGGTACCGCAAAGCACCAATGTCTACCTGGCTAGACTGCAGTAAAGGCCTCACTCGGGTGGCGAATTACAGTGAGCTCCGGAAGAATCCCAGGTTCCCAGCTGGTTGTGCAATCGCTCTTCTGGACAGGATTCCTGGGAACCACAGGTAGGTCACGCCCCTTCCTTTGGATTCTGGTGCTCAAAGACGGACTGACGGAAACATTCCCTATCTTACACCCTAAAGGGATTGAGGAACGTCCTCAGCTGAGTTTACTGCTTGCTAACAAAACAAACAAACAAACAAACCAAAAACACAATGTAGCCAGTTCAGCACTAGTCAATCCTGTCTGAAGTTTATTTTGAAAAGTAAATAAATATCCACTTTTTAACACATCCCACCCCCGATCAAGCACGCCCCTTCCTCCTCATCTTTCTTTCTCTCTCTCTCTTTCTTTCTTTCTCTCTCTCTTCCTTCCTTCCTTCCTTCCTTCCTTCCTTCCTTTCTTTCTTTCTTTCCTTTTTTTTTTTTTTTTTTTTTTTTTTTTTTTTTTTTTTTTTTTTTTTTTTTTTTTTTTTTTTTTTTTTTTTTTTTTTTTTTTTTTTTTTTTTTTTTTTTTTTGCCTTGTTTGGCTTCACATTCTCTATGGAGGAGGACCTACACTCCTTTTGAATCTTTCTGGCTCCAGCTTCTTGGGTGTTGGGATTACTGGCCTGAGCCAACATGTGGATTTACGTGGCAATAGGATTGAACCCATCGTTTCTAGTATGCTCGCTAGGTAAACACTCTTACCAGCTGAGCTACAATTCTTAATGCTGTACTTTAAAAAAAATATTGTCAAATTCAGCAACCAATCTTATGGGGTTAATTTTTTTTCCTATTTGTAGGAAAATATAATAATATTTTTTTCCTATTTGTAGGAAAAAATAATAATTATAATCCAATTTGAATTATAATTATTAACAATTACAAAATGTAGTAGCTTTCACGGTGACACTGTCATTTATGTATGCATGATATTCTGATTCAGTCCTATATGTGGATGCCATGCTGGGGATGTCTGTGATGAGACACTCAGGACTAAGTTCAGGGTAAAGTCACCACTGTCAGGATCATTGCCTTGTTAAAAGAGCTAATCCTAACAAACCCTAGTTACAAAATGCAGATGCCAGTGTAGGATGGATGGGTGGTCATGCTTGGCATTCTGGGAAAGACTGTCATTGCCTCGGAGCCAGATACTGCTAACCATAGTAAATCTCAATGGCAACTATTCCAGTATACCAAGACACTGAAATGCTGACTGCCAGCTCAGTTCCCTTCCCAGTCTAACAAAAGCAGCATTCTTGTGCCACAGCTAATAAACTCTGTTTGACAGTTAGTGCCTGTCCTCCACAAACCCACACATAGCCCGTGTCTCTAGTTCCTTGCTGCTGTCCCTGTAGGGCACTATTCCCCTTTAAAAGTCCTCACTTTTGCTCTCCACCCACCCCTTTAAAACAAAACAAAACGAAACCAGCTGGGTGGTGGTGACCCACACCTTTAATCCCAGCACTCTGGAAGCAAAGGCAGGCAGATCTTTGAGTCTGAGACTAGGCTGATCTAGACTGAGTTCCAAAACAGTCAGTGCTACACAGAGAAACCCTATCTCAAACAAAACAAAACAAACTTAACAACAAAAACACTAAACCAACCAAACAAAATAAAATAAAAATAAATTTAAGGATATAAACACAAATCATTAAAAAGGATATAACGGTATTTGTTTTTGAAGTTCTTTTTTTAATATTTATTTTTATTTTATGTAAATTGGTGTTTTGTCCACATGTATAACTGTGCAAAGGTGTTAGATCTTGGAATTACAGACAGTTGCTAGCTGCTGAATGTGAATTCTGGGAATGGAACCCAGGTCCTCCAAGTCCTCTGGAAGAACAGTCAGTGCCCTTAACTGCTGAGCCATCTCTCCAGCCCTGTTTCTCAAGTCCTAACTGCTGTGATTTTTCTGTTGTTTTGGGTGGTGAATAAGTATATAAAAATATATTTGATAGTGAAATTTAAATACACTGTGAAGCTCCACAGTTTTTGTTCCAAATGTCTGTTCCTGTTGTATAGAAGTTCATTGAGTTGTATAGTCTTTGTGTCTGGTTAATTCTGGTGTGTAATTTTTTTCAACTGCTTTTATAAAGTTTCAGAAATTAAAATAGAAAGTATTTTGTTTGCTATTTGTGTGTGAATGTGAGTACACACATACCATAGTGTGCTTGTGGAAGTCAGGGAACTTACTGGAGTCAAATCTCTCCATCACGGGAGTCCTTGGGATTGAACTCAGGTCATTAGGCTTGGTGGCCAGTGTTACTATCAACTAAGCCATCTTCCCAGCAACTCTTTTCTGAAACAGGTCTTCTGAAGCCTGGGATGGTCTAAAACTCATGTGGAAGCACAGCTGACATTGGTATTACAGCAGTCCTTTTGCCTCAACCCTCCTAAGCATAGGAATTAGAAACACAGCTCTCAGAATGCAGTCATTCCCTCCATCCTTCCCCACCTGTGGCCGTTCTGATCAAAGGTAGGTAGAATCTCATTGCCACTTTGATTTGCATTTCCCTGGTGGCTAAAGATACTGAATATTTTTTTTTATTACATATTATTGTCTGTTTGGATTCCTTTTGAAAAGTACTTCTCAAATCATTTGCCTATTGGTTAAATAACTCATTGTTTTGTTGTTTAAAAAAACAATTTTATTTGAGAACAAAATAGTCCAGAGTCCTCTGTAGTCCAGGATGGCCCTCAGATACATAATCTTCCTGCATTAGCCTTATAAACACTGGGATTATAGGCACATGCCACCATGCCTGTTTTAGAATTCTTTTAATATTCTGGTAATTTCATTAATCATCTATGAGGTGAAGATGTGGCAAAATCTTATTCTGAAGGTTTTGTCTTCATGGATGGCTTCCTTTTTATGCAGATTCTATACATTTTAATGTAGTCCTCTTTACCAATTCTAGCAATTATTTCCTAGACTGATATAATTCTATTCTGAAATTATTTCTTTTGCAAATCTTGAAGTGTTTCTCCTATGTTTTCCTTTAATACTTTCGAAGTCTCAGATCTTACATTAAGACCTTTAATCTATTTTGAGTCTTTTCTACAGACTGAAAAATAAAGATCTAGTTTATACCTTTTTATGTAAGTATGCAGTTTTAACCAGCATCATGTTAAGGAGGCTGTGTTTTCTTCAATGTGTGTTTTTGGCAGCTTTTTAAGAATTAGTTGGCTGTAGATGCATAGGTGTATTTCTGGTCACTCCTGGCTGTTCTATTGGGCTCTGTGTCCATGTCTGTGACAGTACCATGCTATTTTTGTTACTATAGCTCTGTATAAAATGTGGTATTGTGATGTCTCAACATTGCATTTTTTTTTTTTTGAAAGCAAAGTCTGTCTAAACAACCTTGGCTGTCCTAGAATTCACTAGGTAGATCAGGGTGGCCATGAACTCATAGAAATTTGCCTAATCTGCCTATCTCTGCCTCTCAAGTGCCGAGATTAAAGGGTGTGTGCTACTAGATCTGGCAGCATTGTATTTTTGTCTCAGAATCCTTTGGCCCTCAAGGTTCTTTATATTTGGGTTTAATTTTTAGAATTGTCTTTTCTAGTTCTGTGAAGAATGCCATTGGTACTTTGATAGGGACCACACTCAGTGTGTAGATCTTCCAGCAGTATGACCATTTTATAAAATTAATTCTCCCAATTGATAAACCACACAAGGCCTTTCCATTGTCTAGTTTCTTAATTTAAAAAGTTTATTTTTAGCTATGTGTGTGTTTCTGTGCATGTCTGAGGAAGCCAGAGACATCTGAATACCCCTGTGCCACACTTAAGGGAGATTGTGAGTTGCCCTATATGGTAGCTGGGAACTGAACTTGGGTCCTCTTCAAGACACACTTTAACTGCTAAGTCAACTCTTCAGGCCCTTTCAATTTCTTTCTTCAATGTTTTATCATTGTATTAGAATTTAATTTTACATTTGTGCATATGTATGCTATAGTGTGTTTGTAAACATCAGAGGACAACTTGTTGAAGTGTGTCTTCTTCTACCTTATGGATTCAGAAGATCAAACTTGGGTTGTCGGATATAGTGGCAAGTGCCCGTACCTGCTAGGCCATATCACCAGCTTTATTTTACAACTTATATTGTAAAGGTTATTACTTCCTTAAAATTTATTCCTATTTTTAAAGGTGTGTTGAACAAACTTGTTTTTCTGACCTCTTTCTTAATGCACTCATTATTGATGTATAAAAGACAGGATTTATTTTATTTATTTTTTTTTTAAAAACTTTATTTATTATTTATTTATTTGTTTATTTATTTGCCTTGGTGTTTGCCTGGAACTGGAACTACAGACAGTTGTTAGCTGCCATGTGGGTGCTGGGAATCGAACCCGGGTCCTCTGGAAGAGCAGACGGTGCTCTTAACCGCTGAGCCATCTCTCCAGCCCCAGGATTTATTTTTGAATACTGTTTCTTTTTAAGATGACATGTTTTTGCTGTGCATTCTAGGTTTGACTTAACTCACAATCCTCCTACCTTAGCCTCCTAAGTATAAGATTATAAGCATACATCACCACACCTAACAACTATTTGGTACTATTTTTTTTTATGTCTCATGTAGCTCAGGCTGGCCTGGAACTCACTATGTACCTAAAGCTGGCATTGGCCTCCTGATCCTCTTGCCCTTGTTCCCCAGGTGACAGAATTGAATGTACTACCATACCTACCTAACCCCTTGGTCTTCATGCTTCATTCACTTGGACTCACCCTAGAACTGTTCTCTAGGAAGCAGAGAAACTTCAGAGTTCTGATCCTTCTGATTCTACCTCCCAAGTTCTAGGATTAGCACCATCTCACCCAGACAACCATGACATTTATTTTTATTACTGATTTTATTTATATGCTTATTATATTGAATCATCCTCACACTTCTAAAAATCAATTTGATCATGGTGTATCTTTTAAATATGCTGTTGAATATAATTTGTAATCATTTATATATTTTTTGCATTAATGTTCATCAGAAATACTGCTCTGTAGCTTTTTTTTTTTTTTTTCCAGACAGGGTCTTCATATATAGTCCTGAGTGTCCTAGAATTCACTGCATAGACCAGGCTGGCCTTGAGACCATAGAGATCTACCTGATTCTTCCTACTGAATGCTAGGATCAAAGGCAAGCACCACCATACCCAGCCTATAGTTTTTTTGTGTGTGTCATTTACCATGTTTTGGTTGGTATAATACTGCACAGACATAATTCTGTGCAAAATTTCTAACAAAGAAAGCTTGGGATCAAATGGATTCAGTTAATTTTTTACCAGGTCCTTGAAAAATCACTGTGAATGCCTCTATAACTATTCTGTAAAAGAACCTCCACCCCCAAATTAATTCCACAAAACCAATACTAAACCTACAACATATGATCTGCTGGGCATGGTCAAGCATGCCTGTAATTCTAGCACTTGGGAAATGAAAGCGATCAGGTATGAAAGGTCTTTTTTAGTGATGTAGGCAACCTGAATTACCTGAGACCCTTTATTTTCCTGTATGTTTTACTTAAAAATATTATCTATCTATATATCTATCTATCTATCTATCTATCTATCAATCATCACGTGTAGGGTCAGAAAGAATATAGAGCAACTTGTGAAGATTCTGGTAAGTGTCCATGAGCTATTACTTCCCTTGATGCTAAAAATATGTCTGGTGTGGACCTTCAGGTTATGCTTGTTTGGGGCTTGGTCATCAACTTCAGCCTTTTGTTTTTCCATTATTTTATATATGAATGCTCTGCCTGTGCACTACATGTATTCTTCGTATCAGCTGTGGGCTATGAGTCACCATGTGGGTACCGCAAATTGAACCCAGGTCCTCTTCAAGAACAAGTGCTAAGCCATCTCTCCAGTCCCCATCTTCCATAGTCTTTTAAGTTGATTCACCAAAGTTCAAGTGGGACTATGTTGTAGCATACATTCTATAACCTGCCCTGAATTTCTCCCCAGGTGAAGTGAGGTAATTTATGTCCCCAGAAATATATTTACTTCTGAAAGCTTTAAGTCTGTATACTTGGAGGCAGTGTGAAAGCAGGAGCTGTCTGTCTAAACCAAGGTTTGTTAGTATCTGTAGCAGACAACAGGGCATGTACTCACTCTAGTGGCCCTTAGTCTGTGTATCTAGATGTGGCATTATACAAACTGGTGGTGTATCCCTGGAATGCCTCAGAGTGGCAGAAGTAATCAAACTAACTTCTTCAATGGAGGGGGTTCATGGGAGCCATACCTGCTGTGGGATAATCATTTTGTAAACTGAGATGTGTCTCTGCCAAGGCACCTTCTGAAAGAGCTGAACAGTCAGTAACTAAGCAGGTGAGGACAGGCAGGACTTCCAAAGAGATAGAAACTCTGAGAAGGCAGAATTTGTCATCGAGACAGGGAAGTTGAATGTACAGTATGGAGGAGAGGTAACAAGCCATGTGCAGAACATAGATAAACATAACCCTGTTAATTGAAGCTATAAGAGCTATTTGGAGACAAGCCTAAGCTAAGACCAACTTTCTTAATTAATAGTTTCCATGTCATTGTTTGGGAGCTGGCAATCCAAAAGTCTGACTATAAAGCCCTTTGCCAACTCTGGTCTTAGGCTCTCAGACCTAGACCCCATGCAAAACCAACGTGACCAGTCTTGATTCTTGTTACAGGACCATTCACGACCATGTCCCTTGCTCACTCTTCCCCACAACCTTAATTCCCTACTGGACTTGTGATTTTCTTCCTTTTATATAGTTGCCCCTCAGGGACCTTCTCCCATCTTGTCACTGCAGCAATATATCTATGGGGCCCTTGAATTGTGATTGTTCACTATCTTCTGATCCTCAGAGTTGCCAGTCATAGATGAAGTACTTCTGATGGGCATTATACTGAGGTTTTGCTGGGTGATGTAATAGATTTCTTCTTCAAAGCTGGGTTGTCTGGGAGACAGTTCCAGGCTAATTCTCCTGATGGACTTAACCGCTTTTAAGAACCAGCTT
This sequence comes from Sigmodon hispidus, assembly GCA_004025045.1. Lineage (NCBI taxonomy): Eukaryota > Metazoa > Chordata > Mammalia > Rodentia > Cricetidae > Sigmodon > Sigmodon hispidus. Next base: position 60,394 of record PVIH01003466.1, read on the forward strand.
TTTGTTTTCCTGCAATTAGGGCTGTGGTTTGATGTTACTTCAAGTGGCTGGCATTCTCTGGATTACCTTACACTTGTGGTCTTTGGGTCTCCTTCCTCTCTGGCTTAAAGAGCAGGAACAACTAAATTGCAAATTGCTTTATACTTCTTTGCACTTCTCTGTGGTATTTAGGCTTCTTCTCTTTTGATTAGATGTCTTCCTGTCCTCTTCATTGCTGATTCTCACTTGCAGAATTACATGAAGAATAATACTATCTTGACCTTTGGCTTTTTTTTTTTTAACTTAAGACATCTTCCTAACTCATGACCAGAGTTTTCCCACCATTGCTGTTTTCATTCAAAGTTTCCTTGTAGTAGAGGTTGTCCTGTGCACATACAATATTTGACAGCAATGCCAATGAAGGCTCAGCTTCAGTTTTACATACTTTATTTCAATATTGAATGGGGTTAAGAGAACACAGGACATTTTAGGACAAAAGGCTCTGTCCTAATTTTCTTTAAATTGTGCTAGCCAATAGCTTCCTCAATATGATCAATACCACATATTCATAGTCTTCTCTTGCTCAATATCTATAATTAAAATGTTCTAGAGAAACTGCACATTATAGTGTCAATTAATGTTCAACTGTATGCTGCTGTTGATCTTGAGTCATTTTGAAGAAATCACAGACCCTTGTGTCTTAGTATTTGTACAGCATTGCCAAGAATAGCATTTTCTTTTATAAATTTTGTTAGTTTTAATTATTTTAAAAAATTGTGGTAAGCCATGTTTTTATTATAAGCCTCATACAGTAGGTAAGGAATTTTTACAACTTTTTAGTGTATTCTACCTCCAAAATCTTTCCTTTTTATTATAGTGTGGTTATTGCTTTTCCTCTTCCAAAAGAAAATCACTAAAACAGAGCACTGACACAAAACATCCAGAAGTTAAAATACTTTATTATAAACCTTTTCAGAATATAAACTAATTTTGTGTGAAGACTCTGAAACTTTTAGAACTATATGTAAATTAAGATTATAATGTATTTTATTTTCCAACCCAGAAAATACACTGCAAGTTAGCTCTAAAAAAAAAAGGGGGGTACCTAAATTGCTTCATAGAGAAAGCCAGTGAGGTTAAAAATATGTGACTCAAAACTAAAACAAACCCAACCAAGAAACAGATTACAAAAAGTCTGTTAATCCTCCAATTTTAAATAAATGAACTCCCAACGGGAAATAATTCCACTACCACTGCAATTTGGTGGATTAGAGCAGAGTCACTCTCTTAAAGGGAAATTCTATCATATGTAAGAAAAAAAATCAATAAAGCTTTTAGAAAATAGGAAAGTAATCTCCATGTTGGAAGGTAAGCATACTAAATTCATGTCTACTTTGTTAGAAGTTGAAACTTCTGTCCATATATGAAAGTGACATGAACATGAATGCATATAACCAAGCTCCTTGGATGTTATTTCAGTTGAGCCTCAGGAGAACTGACTAAGGAGCTTCAAAATCCAAGAATAGACTGGTCCCAAAGCATCTCCTCCTCTGTCCTTTCTTCACCTTGTTCCTTTTTCTCCTTTCTACGCTTCCGGTCCACTTTCTTAGAGGATACATCTCGGCTTTTTCTGTCTTTTCGATTCTTAAGCTTTTCTGTACCATCCTGTACAATTTCTGTTTCTGATTTTTTCTTTCTTTGGATGCTCCTGTGTTTGTTTAAATCCATTTCCTCTGAACTCCTTTTCTTCTCATGTTTGGGCCGTTCTTCCTCTTCTCTGCCCTCCTCTAGATGTTTTTTCCTCTTCTGGTGCATATATCGATGACTGGCCTGAGGGTCAATGGTACTGTGTCCTGAGCTAAGGTGCCTGTGAACTACAGATTCTACACTATATGAGGTACAGTTGTATTCTTGCTGACTAAGGTTGAAGGGGACTGGTTTTTCTGGGAAGTTGTCCCTGGTAAATTGACAGTAGCTCAGAGAGTCTAATCTAAGTTTTCCATGAGTTGGAAACCACTGGGATAAGTGGTCTTCTGTCTGTGAACTACTGCATGATCTTGGATAGGCATGGTTGTTTCCAGATGAGAATCTTTGATCAAACATCCTATACTTGGGCCTGGAATCAAATTCTTCTCTGTACCCACAACTTTCCAAATAGTCCTCTCTCATCTTTCTGAAACATGTCTTTGGCTCTAAGCCTCTGGCTTTCTGTACTTTAATATAATCTTCAAGTTCATCTTGAAAAGAGTCATATGACTTGTTTGAATGCTTCATTAGGATGGCAAAAAGGGATTCTCTGTAGAAAAGATAGGAGAAAAAAAAAACCTTACTAGATTATTTTGTTCTGAAAATTCATTGTTCTTAGGAAGGTTAAAATAACAAAAGACCAAATTAAAACCTACTTAAACAAGTGCTAAATATTTTGATAATATATATCAAAGAGCAGTATCGTAATGTCAAATAACTCACAAACCACTCACAAATAACTTCACTATTCTTCTACATTGAGAGAAAAAGAATAGAAAGGAGCTCACACATGGGATGTTTTCATTCAGCTAAAAATATAAGGCAATAAGGATGTGTGAATCACATGTCTGGAAGTGGCCTGATTTCAATTTTAGATAATTTCTAAAGCTGTGATGACTTAGTTTTCTGTATTATTGTTTTCTAAGACATGTAACAGAACCACATGAAGTAATTTAATCTTTAAAATCCTTTTTACTCAAATAAATGTGTATACTTACCTGACTACAGTACTCAAGGCTTACTAATGAAAGAATGTGATGTTTGTGAAGTGCTTTAGAAATGCTGGAAATGATAAACTCAGCTACAAGGTAAGAACTACTCTTAGGGGCATGATATAAGGGAGGATGAAGGAACAGAATTAGAGTTCTGGGGCATCTGTATATACTTAGATTCCCCTCTATTACTTCTGACTGATATAAAGGCATTCTAGAATGCCTTCTGGTTTGTTCTCTCCAAGAACAGTAAGTATGAGGTGGAAACAGAGGAAGTGGAGATAGACACAATAGGGACAGAACTCAGGTAGAAACATTTCAGAAGAAACATACACACACCAGAATTTTTATTTGATTTTTTTTCTTGCTAGGAGGAAACATCAAGTATTCCTGATTTTCTTTCTTTCCCCACATCAAAATACATTTCTGTGGATTTATTTTCTCTATAAAATTAGGAGGCAGCAGCAAAACCCATACACATTTGAATATTCATTTCCTTTAAAAAGTATAGTCCAACAAAGCACTCCAGAGTCACAAATGACCATCAATTATTCTGAAAATTGGAAAATGGTCCAACTGAAACCCAGTTAGAAATCAGAAAAATCAGGTGCCATTTTAATTTGAGAAGCATAAAAACTCCAACTAGGTGAGCAACAATAAACATGACAAACCAATGGTATATTATGCTGATACTTCAGAGAACATGTACACAAATGGTTAAACACAAAAAAGATGTTGCAGATAATTAGATATAAAATAAGTGTGAAATAAAACCACAGTGTAGGATTGCTACACATTCACATGAAAAACTGGTAGTGCTTGATAAGAAGGTGGAACAAACTGCAACTATGACCTTGCTGGCAGGAACAGCAAAGGGGACAATCAGCAAACAGCTCAGCAGCTTAACTAAGTTACATACACACTTATGTAATGACTTAGTCATACCACTCAGATGCACTTACCCCAAAGAGAAGACTCTAGAAGACTTAAACACGAGTGAGTGTTCATTGTAATTTTATTTTTAATAGCCCCAGAAAGGAAAAATCAAAACCCAAATCCAAAACACCCAAATGTAAACCAATATGTAAATGTGTTAAGTAGCTGATGGTCTAAACTACCTAATGGAATAATATTATCAATGATAAAAAGTAGAAACAGTCCCTGCATCCACCCAATGACAACTGGGCAAAGCAGATGAACCTTAGAGACACACTATGCCAAGTAAAACTAGCTAGTCCCTAAAAATCTCAGATGACACGTACGTGAGTGAAACCTTACCGTTATCAGGCTGAGAACTTGATGGTGAAATTTGATCATATTCAACCATTAATTCCTTCAGTTTTTCAGCATAAATGTTCCACAAAGTGAAGACTACAACAATCAGGGAGCTAAGTCACGGAGCAGAAATTACATCTATTTTTGTCTAATACTCAAGTCTCATTCACCTGAAACCAAGCACAATTTTGTCACAAAGATTAAATGTTCATACCCATGCAACCAACACAGGTCAATCTACAAAATACATCTTTATTGCTTTGCTGTCCATCTGAATTTTTAAAATGTATTTATTGTGTATATGTAGAGGTGTGTACCTGTATAGAGGTCACAGGACAACTTGCATAAATCAGTTCTTTCCTTCTACCATGTTGGTTCTGGGGATCAAACTCAGGTTGCCAGGCTCCAGAGGCAAGCATCTTTACCCACTGAACCATTTTGCCAACCACTAAAAACTTAACTTTTTTTTTTTGTTTCGATTGAGACAGGGTCCTGAAACTCACTCTATAGACCAGGCTGGCCTTAAACTCACAAAGATCCACCTGTCTCTGCCACCCAAGTTCTGAGATTAGAGATGTGTATCACCATGCTCAGTGTGCATTTTTTAAAGCTGTAGTTTAAAAAAAGGAGAAGAAAAAAGAGAATAAAAACCTCATTTTGATTAAGAATGCATTGTTCCTATCATCATTCTCATTTCTCTAGATGTATTTAGTACTGTAGAGGCTCCTGTTTTTAATATACTTTAATTAAGGACCTCCTGGTGCTGACCTAGTATCTACTAGTTCTTTTCTACCACCTACCCATTTCAGTCCTTCCTTTTAGAGCATCTCCATTCCTTTATGTAACCCAATAATTTGCAGAACCACACTCTACTAGGAATTCCCAGTGGCCACATTAGGCTGGGTTTTCAGATCAGTGCATTGCTTTGATCATTATTTTTGTCAGAGAAACTTCTTCTTGCAGTAGATGAGAATCAACACAGAGAATTGCAACTGGACAATGTGTGGAGCGACAGACTAAATAGGATGTTTTCATTAAACTATCTTTAAGGTCCAGGAATCTTAGCTTGTGGAAGAGAAGATAGAAAGATGCTAAGAGTCAGAGGTGATGGATGACTCCAAGGAAACAACTTCTAGACAACAGGATTTTTTACCTTTACCAACAGGATTGATGCACATATGAATTCAGATTGTAGCAGCATGCACAAGATCTGAATAGGTTCAAGCTGAATGGAATCTCAAGCTCAACACTGAAAAGGTGAACACAAACTTCCACCTCTTATCAAGGAGCTATTTGTAATTGATACCTGCTTGGGAAGGGAAAATTAGTCTTCTCCAAGATAGGTCCCATACCCAGGAATACTTGGCAAACACAAAAAAGTCCATGTCTTTGTTTGGCATTTTTTTTGTTTGTTATACTTGTTTTGTTCCCCCCTCCATTATTATTATGCACACACACATATGCACCTGTGCGTACACACAGACACACACAGATCATGAAGTTGGGTGGATAGAAAGGTAGGAATGATCTGGGAGATGTTGAGGAAGGGGAAGAACATGGTCAAAATATAGTGTACTAAAATGTTTAAATGCATTATCACAATGGTTCAGTGGACAATTGTGCTTGCCACCAAACCAAAAGATCTGAGTTTGGTAACTCATATGACAGGAGAGAAGTGACTCCTGTTTAGTCCTTGATAGCATTTATTGCTGTTTTCTTAATGCTAGCATTAACCGAGTCAGAATGTCTAGCATTAAGAAAACAATAAATGCTATCAAGGACTTTTGGGGGGTATGCATTACTGTAGTGGGATTATGTGTTAGATTTTAAATAATTGTCCTGCCTACAGGTTATAAGCTGATTGGCCAAAGACAGACAGGAAGTGTGGGCAGGGCTACCAAAATAAGAAAACTCAGGGAATATCTCATCTCAGAGCAGAAGACAGATGCCACAGAGCCACTGGAGTTGCCAGGAGATGCAGAGGAAATGCTGCTAAGAAATGATACTGAGCCGAATGGCAGAACAGGATAAGAAAGATGGGTTAGTTTAAGACTAAAGAGCTAGCAGGTTATATGCCTGGATCCTAGGCCAATCAGCATAAAATAATATAAGCCTGTATGTGATTATTTGAGGCTAATCAGGGCTGAGAGTGGGACCAAACCTTTGTACTAGACCAGAAAGTTCGACCCAGAAACATTACAACACATTACTGGTAGAAATATAAAATTAACCAGACACTATAAAAATGTGTATGAAGGCTCTTCAAAATAAATAAAAACAACTAGAACTATTGTATAGCCCAGCTTTCCCACTTCTGGGTATCAACCTCTACAAATCAAGTCAACATATTTACTACAGTACTATTCATAATAGCGAGGTTACAGAATCAAATTATCCATCAACAGATAAATAGATGGATAAAGTGAATGTGATATATAGTACACAACAAAATTTTATGTAGCCATAAAAAATGAAAGTATAAAACTAAAAAATGTTTGCTATAAAAATGGGTGTAAACTAGAGATCATCATATTAAGTGAAATAAGCCAGGCTCCTGGGAAAATATGATTTCTCTTTTTTTTGTGAATCCTAGATTGTATGTATAAAGGCACATACACAAACTTTCTTAAAAATATACATTTCTCTGGCCATTACTAGGCAAAATACAGCTGTGTAACTTCAGGTTAAAAAAAAAAAAAAAAAAGCTCATGTGCTGTGTGGGGCTACAAGACATAGCCTTTCTGCTGTTGGAATGATGCCATAGTTGAATTTTAATCACAAAACATGAGGAAGTAAGCTAGTGACTCAGAGCAAAGACAAAGATGCTGAGGTTTTCTCTAAACACATTATGAAGATGTCCTAACAGTCCTGCATTGTCTATCTCCAAACTCTTGTAAGAAAAGGATCTAGCAGAAAATAATCTCTGAATGAATTTAAAACTATCCACATAGTAGTAACTAAAATGTTGGTACAGGGAAAACCAAGAAATTAACATTTATGAGTATAATCATAAATGGTTTTTCTTGAACCTATATTTATCTGAATATTACTTTACAATCTTATAAAAGCTAATTTTAAAATTTCAACACTGTGCAAAAAATCAGTAAAAGTTAAAAGAATTTAATTTTTTTCAATACAACTCAAATTAACACTTTCTGATACTTTTCTAGAGAATAAATACCTAGAGGCCTGCTTTTACTTAATTCTCACAAATATGCAAACAGGGCATTTTGCAGGTTTAAGAAGCAGAGCCAAAGTGACTTGCCCAACAATTAATGGCAAAATTGAGACTTGAATCCTAGTTCCATCAACCCACAGCCAAGAAATAATTATAATCTTTAATAACTTTAATCTTTAAATAAAATTTTAATATCAACCACATATGAACTAAGATGTAGTTTCAGACAAGATTATCAATGGGTAAAACCAAAAAGGTGGTGGGCAAGAAGGTTCAGTAAAGGGCAATTACAGCCAAGCCCAATCACCTATGTCTGATTCCTAGGAACAAGGTGAAAGATTCCAAGTTGTTCTCAACCTCACCTCAGTGCAGTGGCAGGTAAACACCCACACACAGAAATAAATATACTGTGTATGTGGGAATCATTCAGATGAGGTCTTTAACAACAGCACAGCTGACTTTTATGTTTCATTAAAATACATATACTTAGTACTTTTGCATCAAAAATACCAAGCTAGAGGGATAAAGTCTCTGAACATTAAGAGACCAGAGTAGAAAAAGTAGGAAAAGACTATTGTACATAGATAGTAGTGTTTAAGGCTACCCTCCTCCCACCCCAGGGTACCATTACCATCTGTGGGCAAGATACAGAATGGAAGCCATACCATATAAAGGAGAACACTGGACAGGGACCCAGACTTCATGAACAGTAGCAATGTTTCCCAACTTTCCTAATGCTTTGACTCTTTAATACAGTTTCTCATAGTGACTCCCAACCATAACATTATTTTCATTGCTACTTAACTATAATTTATCTACTATTGTGAATCATAATGTAAATTTGTGTTTTCTGATGTGACCCCTGTGAAAGGGTTGTTTGACCCCCAAAGGGGTCTTAACCTGTAGGTTGAGAACCACTGATGTATAGGCATAGCCCCACCTGTGACTAGCTGAGAGTCAGAAGTCATCTGGGTCAGTATCTTCATCCATGACTGAGAGGCAAGCCCACTAAACAGTTCACAACTCTCACTTTCTGTGATTAGAAGCCTCTATTTAAAAGGCTGTTCAAGGTTAAAGTATTACCTTTACTGCAGGTGGAAGCCACTGATGAGGTGGATACAGCGGAAGAGGGGTGTGTGCGTGTGTGTGGGGTGAGCTTCAGAATTAAAGACCCCAGTTTAAACTCTAATTATCCACATGTGTCAGCACATTCTTTTCTGAGTCAGTGCCTTCATCCATCAAAAGAACAATAATATTTTAAGTAAAATGTCATGAATGAGGTTTATCTGCTACTTTTAAAAGCCTCCAAAAAATAGCCTCTTTCCACTTATTTCATAATAAAAAAAAACTTTGATCATTCAAACAGCAGCATCATTAGACAGATGTCTTTTATAAAAAAAACAAACAAAAATCTGCCTGCATTTATTTCTGGTATCTACAAAGAAAATAAAAGAAGGCAAAACACTAGAGAAGGTTGTGTTTTCAGTCATCAGTTAGCAATATCATTTCATATACCATCTCAAATTTTAATTTTCCAACTGCTTACAAGGTTATAATAATGGCTTTTACTCATGAGAATATCAACTTTAACATGAAAATATTAAGCAAGCCTAATATTTAATATGGTAATTTCTTTCAAACTTTAAAAAATTAGTTTGCTGTGTTGGGTGTATATTCCAAAATAGACGTGTGGAAGTCAGGGTAAAGTTAGGATATAGCTAACTGGAATCAGTTCTTTCTCCTCCTACTAGGTAAATTGGGGGAGGGGGAGGGTCTTTAGACTTGGAGGTGCAAATCTATATCCACTGAGCCACCTCTCAGGCCTCATGGCCTCAAAATTTGAAATTCTCCCTGCCTCAGCCTCATGAGTACCTGTAATTATAGATGTTTGCTATCACACCTTGATGTAACATTTTCCTGTGGTTCAGAAAATATCACTCTAAATTAGAAAGTACCTGGAAATTAATGATTAGGTCCTATGGAAGTGGTCTGGGGCACAATATTGAAATATGGACTAACACATTGAATCTGGGCATTTTTTTGTTAATAACTATCTCAAGAAATGAAGTCAATTGTATGAGTCACTGAATCTAACCTAGGTAGCCCTCAATATCCCAGTGTCCCAAATATTTAGACATAATCAACTATTGATTTAAAAATCATGCTTATAAAGAGAAGTTTTTTTCCTTGTCATCATTCCCTAAATAGTAGAGTGTAACAAATATTTACATAACATTTACATTGTACTGGGTCACTGGGTATTTCAAGTAATCTGGAGATGACTCAAGTATATAGGAGAATGTATAAAGGCTATATACAATTACACTAATTCAGACCTGAATATTTGTATATTTTGTTACAAGAGGTAAGGGGTTTGGAAACAATTCCCTGCAGGTAATTAAATATGACTGTATACCACTAATGTTCTACAAAAATCACAGGGAGGAACCACAAACCATCTTCACTTGTAGCAGGTAACTTTCTACAGTTGCTAAGTATGTGACCATATAAATCTCACCAACTTTGTTTGTATGCAAGACCATACAAACTCCTCGAGGCTTGTCCTGTGGTATATTAACTTTCAGGATTGGAGCTAACCTTCCCTTCTTCATAACAAACCTTGCCTCACTATATTTACATGGTCTACAGTTCAATGTAAAGCACCTAACTGCTAAAATTTATTTTACAGATGCTTACCAGTTTATGAGCAGGACTTTGCTACAGTTTGACAATATATCCCCCAAAGCCCATGTTGAAAACTTTATCTTCAGTACAAGTGTTAGATGAAGCCTAATGGAAAGTATTTAGGTCATGGGGTCATCAACTTAAGATTGGATTAATGCCAGTTGTAATGAAGCTGAAAGTTTGCCTTCCTTCATAAAGGTGGCTTTTATCAGATGTTGTCATCTTAAAATAGAAACTACCAGTCTGTAGAATTGTGAAAATTCTTTTTAAGCAAAAGTGTGGTTTTCAGTTACATCAACATAAAACGGACTAAAGACAAATGCCAGTTACTGAGCTCCAAAATTGTACTTTATATGCAGGTACTAATTTTTGTTGTTTGAGATATAATCTCATCACTTAGTTCTTGATAACATGGAACTACTTAGGACAGGCTAGTCTTAAACTTGAGAACTTCCTGTCTTTGCCTCCTGAGTGCTAGAATTAAGGGTATATGCTAAAATGCCCACCACCTTATGTAGCTACTTGAATTGGAAAAGTGGTGTTATAAAGAAATGACCATGGTATATTAAAATAAAAATGTATACACTTCCAATTTTAGTATCAACAACCTAATATATACACACAAAAATGTATCTTTTTAAAGGAGGAAATACATTCACTTCTTTCCCCAGGGATGAGGATGATGGTAGGAGGCAGGTAGCCTAGATCTGAGTAAAGCCCTGAATGGTATCTGCTGGGAGGAAACTCATCTTATTCCCTTTTAAGATATCCTTGGCCGAGGACTGCTAATAGTAAACATGGCCCATATCTAGGACACATAGCACTCTGAAGAATGCCATTAAAATTATATAACTCCCTAGGGTACATAGATATATATTCACAATCTCCTGTGTGAAATGAGTCAGTAAATCTCACTTAGAAAGTATCCATTATTTTGAGCCAGAAATAAAATTTGAAACAAGGCCTGAAACATCTTTCATTTCCCAAACTCCACTTTGTTTCATTTGGGTTTCTAAATGAACTTATCTTTGAAAAAAAAACCTACTCATTCTTGATACTGTATAATACTGCTGATTAAAGAAAGTCTGATTTGGTTCAAATTTATGTTAGCTATATTTTATTAGCTGATTATCTTCAAACTAAGCCTGAGTTTGGCACCAGTATGTATATTTAAAAGACTTGCTTTAAAATGTGTGCTCAAAAAATGGTTAAGTCAGAAACATTTTAGAAAGAACTTGAACATACTCTCTTGCAGTTATTTTGAATTGCTTAAAAATATGTGGTTTAGCTACATTTGGCAGTAAAGTCAGTAAGGCAAAAATAGTTTCCACAACTTCCCTTGATTCCAAACTAGTGCACAAAAACTGACCATAATGATACTGACTCTTCTTTGGACAGGATCTCACTGTGTTCAAGTTGGCCCTAACTCCTGGACTCATGTGATTCTATTCACCAGCTTTCTGCTTTAAGAAAGTTTTACTGGTCCTATTTTTGAAAGTGAGACTGGAACTGTAATGACTGGAAGCAGAATAATTCTTTTGTATCTTCCAGAGGGATTTCCTAGCATGGCCTTAAACAGACACGTACATACACACATTCAATTCCATGCATTACCTTATTTCTTTTGTTGTCTATCAGCATAACTAGAAATTAAAAGTTTGCTTTAATAACTATTCAAATATTTTCTTTTTCTATTTTCTCATCACAGTGCAGCCCAGGCCAGCCTTGGACTCCTGAGACTCCTGCTTCAGCCTTTGAACACTGAGATTATAGGAATGTGTTACATGTCCAATCCAACTTTTTTTGGGGGGTTGGGGTGGGTGGTATATGTAGACCAGACTTGCTTAAAACTCAAGAAATATGTTTACCACTGCCTCCCAAGTGCTGTGATTAAAAATGTGAGACATTACACCTGGCTCTAGCCTACCTTTCATAACTATCAAAAATAAAAAATATTGAGTCTAAAACCAGAAAGGGTAGTACATTCTTATAATCTCAACACTTGGAAGGTGAGAGAATCAGAAAGGAGTTCCAAAGGCAGATAACTGTAATAGTGACTAAGTAACTTTTTAAACTATTGTTATTTTTTTTTCAAATCTTACTGAATTTTGTCTTGTGCAGGGGCCATGCTAATCTTCTCTGTATCATCCCAATTTTAGTATATGTGCTGCCAAAGTGAGTACCTGATTTTTGCTTTAAGTCAGAGATTTTTTGAATGTCATCAAATGGCCATTAAGAGTCCAAAATCCACGTTCTATGATTACTATCCAGGTACACAGCCACACCTCACACCATGGAAGGAATACAACAAGCAGACTGCTATAATCAGTCCAAAACTGTTAACTCTAATCTACACAGGCCTTCAGAATTTGGTTAATGTAGGGTTCCTCCACTTTGACAACACTGATGTTCTAGGTAGAATAATTCTGTTGGGTATATGGGGGTTATCTTATGTATTTTAGAATGTGGCATCTCTGTCCTATACCAAAGAGATTTATAGTATTTGCTTACCATACCCTTCTGTCCAGTGGCAATAAGCAACAATGTCTCTAGACATTGCCAAATGAGTGGAGGATGGGGAGCTTGGAACAGGCACATCATTGGTTGAGAACAACCAAGCTAGTCCAATTGCCCCACACTATAAATGACATAACTCTAAACTACAGGACTTTCTCAGTCATATACTTGTAGATAAACTAGCAATAAAACCTGTTCTTGGTGAAGACTCCTATCTCACCAGCCTCATTTTTACCACCAATAAGTAGTACAGAGGTTACTGTAAATGGATTATCACTCAGTCTTTTGCACATATTAGAATCACTGAAAGGAAAGTAGAAGTGGAAACTGGCACAAAAGTTGGTCTTGTTTTCCCATCAAGAGCTGATTCTAAATCATCCTGGGATCTGACCTTAGCACTAAAAAGAACTGCAGTGTTGACTCCTATAAGCTGTCCAGACATACCTGGTGATAGGCAGGAAGTTTTAAAGGCAATAAAAAGAAAATCTCAGGATATTCTAGGCTGACTGAAGATACTTATTTTATTGTAACAAATTTCCAGTAACATCCATACTGAATGAAAGTGTTCATAAAAGTGTTTTAAGAATATTATTTTACTTATGTGTCATTTCTCCAAAGTGAACTGTGTAAAAGAGGAAAGGACATAAAATTTTTTGCAGATATGAAAAAAGTTACGTTTAGATATTCTAGGAAATGAAATCTAAATTATCCTGCAATATTCTAGCTTCTATCATCTTCCATACTGAAGACAAGGGCAATATAAGGCAACACAGTAAGTACTAAAAATGTTTTTCTGTTCTGGGTGTTTTACTGAAATCTTCTGCAGTGGGGATCAAATGCCACGATATAAAATTATTTCCAAAGCTGCTTTAAAGAGCTATCTCACAGGTGCAGACTGCAGGTGTGCAGTACCACAAGAACACTCACATTATTAATGGGATAGTCAACAGCTTTTTGTGTTTTGGTAAAAGTGTTTGTTGGTGAGACTATCAAATCTCTTCAAACCTCCATTCATTTAAAGTGACTTAACCACGATTTAACATGGTCCCTTAGTAGCCTACAAGTGCCCAGCCCCACATTAAGGAAAAGCTCTGGCTGTCAAGTTTACTGTTTATTTTAGCCCTCACCTGATGACAGGTCTCTGGACTCTGTGTTTGTGATGGTCAGGCACTTCAGACAGGAGTGCTACTCATGGTAGAGACTACTCTTTTAAAAAGTTATTTACATTCAAATGCTTACAATTCTATCCCTCAGCCCTTTTTTTTTTTTTCTGAGGTAGTGTCTTACTATGAAGCTCTGGCTGGCCAGAAACTCTTATGTAGACCAGAATGGCCTTTGTCTCTTCAAAGGTGTGCAGCACCACACCCAACAAAGGCTCTTTCTAGTCATTTTAAGCTTATCTCTCACAATTCAGCAGTGTCTTTCAAAGACTACAAAATCATTTCTCTGAGATGTCATTAGGATGGCAGGGGCGCCTTCCCAGTCTCTGTGAGAGGCCAGGCGCCTAACTTCCATAACTTCAGATGGCAGAAGCAATGACTAACCCTTTGCAATTTTTCACCTCTCCAGCTCGGCTTTCTCCTCTTACATAGCCTCCTTTTCCAAAAGGCCCCACTCACCCCTGAGCAATTCAGAATACAGCTCAGCTTCACAGCCAGTAGATTTGGAAAGAAAGTTGTTCACCACCCTCACGTTGCTCAACACAAACTAAAACTGTAACCAGTACGTCAAGGTGAATTGTGGGGTTTTTTGTTGTTGTTGTCGTCTGGGTCTTGTCTTCCAGGGTCTCCAGAAGCCTAGAAAAGTTCCAGGGTGACCCCCTGCACCCACCTCTCACGCTCAGCCTTTGCTCCCACTACTCCCCAGAACCTCACTCCCTAAGTGGCCCCTGTCGAGTCTGCTCTCCACAGCACCACAGCGAGGCTGCGCACTGTGGGGGTCGCTTGAGGCGGGGGCTTCCTCACAGAGCCCCCCTCGCCCCAGCAGGGCCGCCTCGTCTCTCCTGGCCCCCTCAGAGCCTGGCCATGGCGCACTGAGGAGACAGGCTCTGTGAGGGCCGCGCCCGGCTCGTCGGCCATTTCGCAGGCGGGCCGCTCGGCCTTGAGCAGGCCGCGGGAGTTGAGGAAGCTCGGGCCGCCCCCGCCCGGCGCCGGGCGGGAACTCACCTTCTTCTCTGAGGTAGGGGCGAGCGTCTACAACTACCGTCCCCCTCCCCGCCAACAACGCCGACCGGGGTGGAGGTGGCGGAGAGGCACGAACGCCGCTGCCGCCGCCGCCGCCTCCGCCGCAGAGCAGCCGGGGTGGGGGGAGGAGGCGGAGACCTAACTTCCTGAGGGGAAGTCGCCGCCACCACCCGCGGCTGACTGGACGACGCCAGCGCCATGGCGGCGGGGCGAGCATGTGCGCATGCGCAGCGGGGAGTGGGTGTGGCCGAGCGTGTCCCGGCCACTTCCTAGCCCCGCCCTCCATGTTTGCTCCGCCCCTTCTCGCCATTTCAGACTAACCGGCTTTTTGGTGTCCTACCCAGAGAGCCAAAGTGAGCCTGGAAGTGTGTGAATCCGCCGGCCAGGTGTCTAAGAGACGCACGCCTGCATTTTCTCTTTCTTGTTGTTATGTTTTTAGTTAAGTTAAGCGCGATCTCTGCTCATGATACATTGCCAGCATAGTCCATGAATTTCTTCTTTTCCTTTCAGGTTGCACATGTATGTGCACAGTACTCTTCAGCACACACACCGTATGCCTGATTATGCTCACTCTCCCGCTCCTGGATCACTGTATGCACTTCTCTAAAATATACGCACTCATATACTTGCTCCTATCACATAGATACAACATCTCACACACACTGCTAAAGTATGTTTAGTTTTCTTTATCTTTTAATTATTTTGTGTGCTATAGGTTGGGATGGGACTCCTTAACCATATGCACTCTAGAAGTCAAACTCAGGTTTTGGGTCTTGGCAGCAATCACATATGTGATAGGGTCTCACTTTAGCACAGGCTGGTCCCAAACCAGTAACTAAAGGGTTAATCACCTAAAAGCTTCAGGTGGATTTCAGCTCAGCACTGCCTGCCTGCAGAAGTGTCTGATAAGGAACCTTCTGATAAGGAGATCCACACTTACCAACCACTTCCTGACTGCAGGGGAACTGACCTGCTAGTGGAATCTTCCATCCCCAGAGCTTTCCCCGGTTCAGTGCTACAAAACCCCAAGGGCCTCACCACCACTTGCCCTTCACTTCCCTGACCGACTGACTGTAGCTCCTCTGATTAAAGATCAGTTCTGTTTCTGGAGATGTCTGTCTTCCCTTCTTTTCCAAATCTTTGTCTAACAGTAACAACCCTCTTCTCTCAGCCTCTCAGAATTACAAAGGTGAGTCAGCTTGACTAGGGTTTTTTCTTTTTTCTTTTTTTTTAAGACTGAAGACTGTTTCACTTACAGGCTAGGGTAGAAAACAGGGTCCTTCTGCTTAAGACTCTCAAGTGCTGGAATTAGAAGCACCTTTACCATAGGCACTGAGTCATCTCAAAGGCCCTGATTCCTTTTAATTCTACACTACTGTGTAACTTAACTTTCTGCATGTCCTTCTTTTTCCAGAAATTTCCACTCCTCTACTTCCTAAAAAAACTCTGGTAGAAGGATCACCCCACACAGGCAAGCAATCTATTACTGAATCCATGATACTTTAATAAGACCGAGGGGAGAGAACATGAGATTTTTGATTGTGCTGTAATTAGACAGAATATAATGGGCTATTTATGTGAGTGCTTGGCATACGTATGAACTTTTCTTCCCTTCACCCTTTAAAAATATTTATTTTATTTAAAAATATTTTATTATTGTATAAAAACTTGCAAATAAATAGAAACATGATATTCTTTTTTTTTATCATGATTAAAGTCACATTTTCTATCCCTTAATATCCTTGTTCAAAGTCCCTTCCCCCTCCCATCCCCTCCAGTCACTTTCTCTTCTCCACATCTCTTCATCTCCTCCCCAGCAAGAGCAGGAGGTCCCAAGGTCCCAATATGGCTTAGTTTAGCATCCATTCCCGGCAGATCCAGTTTCCTCACCTAAATATCAAGACTAGGTCAGGTGTTCCTCTAGAGGGAATGGAATCCAAGGTGCCGGTCCCAGGTGTTTCAGATCTTAAGCTGTTCAGTGGTTGTGATTTGCAGCTTGGGCATGCTTTGCTTTTTGCTTTTTTGTTTAGAGTCTACTAATGAATGAGTACATCCCCTGTTTATCTTTCTGGGTTTGTGATACCTCGCACAGAAGAATATTCTCCAAATACATTTGCCTTCAAATTTTAGGATATCTTTTTTTTTTTTTTAAACTGCTGAGTAGTATTCCATTGTGTAGATGTACCACAGTTTGTTAATCCATTCTTCAGTTGAGGGGCATCTAGGTTGTT
This sequence comes from Sigmodon hispidus, assembly GCA_004025045.1. Taxonomy (NCBI): domain Eukaryota; kingdom Metazoa; phylum Chordata; class Mammalia; order Rodentia; family Cricetidae; genus Sigmodon; species Sigmodon hispidus. Next base: position 77,180 of record PVIH01003466.1, read on the forward strand.
TCCAGGTTCTTGCTATTATGAATAATGCTGCTATGAACATAGTTGAGCTAATGCCTTTGGAGTGTGAATGTGTCTTTAGGGTATACACCCAGAAGTGGTATTGCTGGATCCTTGGAGAGGAAACATGATATTCTTAAAGATTTGTTTTTAATCACGTATTTAAGGGAGGGAGGGCATTTGTACATGTGTGAGAATCAAAGGAGGTCAGAGGCATCAAATCTTAGTTCTAAGTGGTTTGATGTGCATGTTGGGGACTTAACAGGTACTTTGCAAAAGCAGTACAGTGCTCTTAACCTCTGAACCATCTTTCCATCCCCTCCCCTTTATTTTCAATGGTCTTCTCCCTTTATATTTCTCACCCCCGTATTCAGTCTCTGAACTTCCTTTTTTGTGTCTCTCACATGGCTTATGGAATGAATGAATGAGTCTGTGAGTACTAAAAAAACAATGAGCCTGTTTAACGCTGCCAAGCATTCTGAGCACATTCTATTATTAAACTCAGCAGTGGCAGGCAAACATTTTCTGTAAAAGGTCAGCAGTAAGCACTTTGGGCTCTGCTGGTCATATGTTTTCTATGAATATAGCCTACCACTATAACATGAATACAACTATAGAAGATAGGTAAACAAGTGAGATTTTTGTTTTCTGATAGTTACATTTACAGTAACTGAAATTTGAATTTTGTCTAATTATTTTTGCCACAAAACTCCATCACTACCCCCTCCCCCCATTAAAGACAGTTAAACTAATTTTAGCTCACAGCTGTAAAGGGCCCTGGAAGACTTCTTTCCTAAATGAATCAAGCAAAAAGGAAGTTGAAGGGATGTTCTGTTCACTAAAGATCATGTAAACGCTTGCAACTCCAGTGATTTGCCACTAGATGGTAATCTTTGCGAGTGCCTAGCTCAGTCAATTGTCTTTGGCAGAGGGGACATGGTAGTTTTTTTTCAGGGTGAGGTAGCCTCCCTCTATTCATACAGGTACACCATAAACTTATCACAAATCATATTGGTATTTTTTCCCTTTACTTCTGACTTTCACACCTATCTATACATATTCCATAAATGGTAACATACACCTGAGGAAACACTGTCACTGTCCTGAGACGTCTGAGGGATCAGTTTGGGATAACAATGTACTTAGGGGTACAGCTAAAACTTTAGGGGCTGCAACAGGCATCTGGAAACTGATCCTACACAAAATTTAGGTTAGCAAGATGAACTCCTTCAGACAGTAAGGCATTGTTTATCTAGGAGGGCTGGTAATTCTGGCAACCTGGGAGGTTAATGTCCAGCACATGTTTAAAGCAAGCTTGAACTATATGTATCTTGAGACATTGTTGAAAATGGCAGCAGAGGCAGCACCAGCAGCATCAGGTATCTGAAGTCATGCCTAGGTTTTATGATGATCTCTCTCTCCAAAACAGCCCCTTGTATCTGGCATCTTCACAATATCTTTGTCTACTTTTGAGGATATAGTTTAAGCTGGCACCTCTCTACCACCAGTTTGTGAGGTAGTGCCAATGCCCACAGTCTTATTGATGCCTGCCAGAGATGCTATATGTCCTTGGAAGCAATGAAGAATCTCTGCTCATTTCCAAAGCACAGAGGTATATTTCAGGTAGGTGAAAAAATTATTTATGGTCGCCCAAGTCTAGAACTCTGCTCTTTAACATTTATTTTTACTAATTAAATAGTACATTTGTGTGTCTGTATGTAGATGTGTGCACATGAGTCCAGGAGCCCTCTGAAGCGAGGGGTGTAGGGTCTCCTAGGAACTAGAGTTGGAATTGGTAGCGAGCCTCCAAACATAGGTGCTGAGAATCTAATTAAAGTCCCCTGCAAGAGCAGTATAGCACTCCCAAACTCTGGGGCATCTCTCTAGCCTCTAGAACTCTGTACCTTATCATGGAGAAGGTTTTAAAAGACTTTAATGTATGCAGGAGTTTTTAAGTTGATGTTTCTTCTTTGTTTGTTTTTAGATACAGGGTTTCTCTGTGTAACAGTTTTGGCTGTCCTTGCCTCATTTTGTAGACAAGCTGGCCTAAAATCACTAAGATCCCCCTAACTTTGCCTCCCAAATGCTGGGATTTAGGGCATGTACCACCACTGCTTGGCTGTTTGTTTTGTTTTGAGACAGGGTCTCACTGTGTAGTCCTGGCTGGCCTGGAATTCTCTACGAGAAATAGTTAATTATATTTACTGAAATAAGAGAAAAATGTAATATTTCATGTTAGATTCCTATTGATGAGGTAACATATTATTGCAAATTTAGTGACTTAAAATAATATAAGTTTATAATTATCTTACAGTTCTAGTGAGCAAAGGCATAAATAGGATCCACTAGTCAGTAGGACTGAGTTCCTTCTGGAAGCTCCAGAGTGGGAATCTCTTTCTTTGCCTATTCCAATTTCTACACATCTCCTGATTTTCTTGGCTCATGACCTACCCACCCCATCTCTGAAATCATCAAGAAAGCACTTTGCAATGTCTCTCTGACTCCAGCCCTTTCCTTCATGGTGTCTTCTCTGCTTTCTACAGAGGATCACTACGCTTACATTGTCCACTAGGAGAATTCCCTCCCTGAAACATCCCAATTTAGTCACATTTGAAAAGTTCCTCCTGTCCAAGCTGCAAACCACAAACATTGAACAGCATGGGATCTGAAAGACCTTGGACCGGCACCTTGGATCCCACTCCCTCCAGAGGAACACCTGACCCAGTCTTGATGCTGGGGTGAGGAAAGTGGATCTGCCAGGAGTAGATGCTGAACTAAGCCCCTTTGGGACCTTGGGACCTCCTGCCCTTGCTGGGGAAGAGATAAGGCGATGGGGAGAAGAGAAAGTGGCTGGAAGGGGTGGGAGGAGGAAGGGAGCTTGAACAAGGATATACACGGATAAAAAAATATGACTTTATTCATAATTAAAAAGATAAATAAATAAGTTCCTCCTGGCATATGTCACAGTCTTTGTTGATCCTCCAGCTGAATATCACAGATCAGTTTATAAAGAATATGCTCTTTGACTCATGATTCTGGAGGCTGGAGAAGTCCATGATCAGGTGGCTATATGGAGAAGTCCTCTTTGTTGGTAAGACTTTCTACAGAGGTCCAAGGCAGAGCAGGACATCACACTGTGGGACAGAGCATGCCCATTCACATCTTCCATCTTATAAAGCCATAGTACTTTCAGATTAAAGTCTCCCTTATGGCCTTTTTAACATTTATTACTCTCCACAGAACCTTCAAATACTACAACTGGATTGTGTTTACATTTTCTATATACCTCAAGGAGGCATGTGTCTTTCTGAAGATTTGACCTTGGACATCTTCTAAGGGCCATCTGTCTTTCTACCACACAACTCTACTGTAATAAGATGAACAGCCATAGATAAAGCTAAAGGCCAGAGCCTAAATATCTCTGTTTTTCATCTCAGTCTCAGGTCAAGTAGATTCTTCTTTGGCCATTGCTTTCGTTGAACATGTCCCAGTACAGCACATAGAGTAGGTTTGTATCCTTGCCAGACTGAACACTGCCCTTAGAGGCTGTGTGTTACAGAGCAATGCTGAAACAAGACACTTATTAGAAGCTGAGTTGGAAAACTTCTTCATAGTTTTATCCTCACCTGCTTGGCCTCAGAATATTTAGTTTTTTGTTTTTATTGTTTTTCTTATTCCTCTTCCTCCTCTTATTCTTTGAGAGAGAGTCATACTATTTAGCCCACGACTTCAAACTCACAATCCACCTGCCCTAGCCTCTACAGTAGCTGGTGTGGTGGTTTAAATAAGAATGGTGCCCATAGGCTCATGTTTGAATGCTTGGTTCCCAGTTGGTAGAGTATTTGGGAAGGATTAGAAGGTGTGGCCTTGTTGGAAAAGGTGTGTCATTGGGGGTCAACTTTTGAGCTTTCAAAAGCCCTCACCAGGCCCAGTCTTTCTTCCTCTGCATCCATCTTGCAGATAAAATATACACTCTCAGCCATTGCTCCAGCACCCGTGTCTGCCTGCCTGCCTGCTTCCCACCATATGATCATAGACTAACTGTTTAAAGCTGTAAGAAAACCCCTGAATTAAATGCTTTCTTTTTAAATTGCTTTAGTCACAGCAATAGAACTGTAACAGATTACAGGTGGGTATCACCACACCCAACCCTGACGTTTACCTTTTCAGGCACTAGTTTAAAATGCTTTGAGTTATTTTGATTTTCAGGACACACCTGAAATCGCTGAGATTCTCTAGCTCCCACGGTCCAAGACTCAGGGTATGCTGCCTGACAAAGGGATTGGATTTGTTTCCAAGGCTCAAAGGAATTTTGAGACTTGCAGCTTGGCTGAAGCTGCATTGGAGCTTCTGGTACATCCTGATAACTGGGGGAGGATGTGCAGAATAAATACAATAAGGCAAAGGATCCATCACTGAATTTGTGCTTTATGAAATGCCAAGAGCTGTCTTTGCACATATCATCTCATTTAATGCTGTCCACACTCCATCCCGGCAGAGATTTCCACCCCTGCTTCATAGGTTCCATTTTCAGGTGGTAGCAACACTCTGCCCTCACGAGCGACTACATTTGTAAAGATCCAGGACAGAGGGTCCTCCATTAACTGCGATGTTTTGGTTTGTTTGTACTGCTATAACAATGTCGGAGACTGTGTGATATATAATGAGTAAAAATTTATTGACTGTGATTTTTGGAGGCTGATGATAGACCTTGCTGCATCACAGAATGGCAGAAGGTGTTCCTTGTGGACAAAAGATTCTACAGGAGAAGCCAAACTCATCCTTTTTAGCAGGAATCCATTCCCTGGATAATAGGATTAGTTCATTTATGACAGCAGAGCACAAATGAAGTAATCATTCTTGAAGATGCTGCCTCTCCAGACTGCACCGATTTTGTTAAGTCTCAAACTCAGGACAAGTTTCACTCAGTACCGTGGCTCCTCCCAGTGCCCGCCCCCTCCCCCACCCGATACCTCCCCCGGCTCCTGCCCTCCTGACAGGATCTGGAGCTCTTCTCTTGTTCTTCCTCCCTTCTCTCCTCTCATGGTCCAGTTTAGTCGGCCAGCCATGCTCTGGATCCACTCCCCCCCACCCCCGCTTCTTTCTCCCCTGTGTCTACAATACAAATGTTCTCCATACTTGAGGAGTCATGTCCTCCTCCTTTTATCCCCCCCCACCAAATTTAATTATGCTTTCTAACATTTGACCTTTGAGGATCAGACTCAAACCATAGCAATCTACTATCTAAACATACCCAGAAACTAAAAGTACTACATAGACACTAAGCCACAGCATAGATTTTACAGAGGCCTTTTCCTCAGCCTCAGTGAGATCTGCCTGCTGGCCAAGGAGTGGTGTTAAATTCACAGGGATTTTAGGATTATCTCTATAATGTCCTTCCTCCTGGGTGAGAGGGAGGGCAGAATATGCTGGTAATTTCCTGACAGCAGATATCTGCTTGAGGGAAATTTGATAGAAAGGTGGGGTAAGTGCCATTAGTTTCAAAGCCTACTGCCTCTGTATCTAGCTCTCTGCTCCGTCAGTGATGTTCTAAGAACAGGGCACCTCTGACTTCCATGCCATGGGGTGTGTTCCTGTGAGAAACCCAGGAGACACTGGAGAGAGGGTGCCCCTTGAGTCTTAGGAGTTCTGGTATGCATGTGCCAAAGGCCCATTTTAGTTTCTGTTATTTATTTCTTGTCATGGAGAGAGACCGGGCAGAGATAGGGCATGGGGCCCATCTCACTTGAGAGGCTGGATCTGACAGCTGAAGGGTCCCAGAGCAGCCAATATTACCTTGCCTCTCCTTTCAGTCTATTTCAGTTGTCTGCTTTGGATTGACAGAGGCATCTGCAGGCTAAAAATAACCCACTGACCAAGTGCTCTTGATTTCAACTCAAGCTGAACATGACTGCCGTCCAGAATATAGCATATGCAGGAGTATCTCAAACAGGTTTTCAAAACCCATCAGGCTTCATGTCAGGACCACAGTAGCCTGTGGTCATTTTCTGTCTTGGTGTCTTCTCTGGGTGGTACATGAGACCTTTGTCAGGTCACTGTTGGCTCGCCATTTTTTTTTTTCTTCCAAAAACAGTGGTGTAGGGGGAGGTGAGGGCTTAGCTCCGGGAGGAGTAGGGAAGGGGAGGTGGCCTGTCTGTCCATTTATAGTCCTGCTCGTTGGGACCAGAAGGTGCTAAATAGCAACTGGGACAAGAGGCTTGGCTCAGTGTGAGCCACCCACAGGCCTGACAGACCCTGAGATGACAATAGGCAGCATGGAGAACGTGGAGGTCTTCACTTCAGAGGGCAAAGGTAGAGGTCTGAAGGCGGCGAAGGAATTCTGGGCTGCCGATGTCGTCTTTGCTGAGCGTGCATATTCTGCAGTGGTTTTCGACAGGTATGGCATGCAAGGGTGGCCTTCCCCATTGCTGATGTGACTGGTACCAAGCTCTCAGATTCAGCCTTTCCAAATCATTAAAGGAAGGAAGTCCAAGGGGTCCTTAATTTGTAATTAAAATTTTTATTACATTTATTTATGTGTGTGTGCAGAACACACACATGCCACAGTGTGGAACATACACTTGCTGCACTGCATGTAGGAAGAAGGGCAGAGGGTAATTTTAGGTATCGGTTCTCTCTCACCGTGTAGTGTAAGCACCAGGGCTTGAACTCAGGTCGTCAGGCTTGCTGCTGTGCTGTCTTGCTGGTTCTTCTGTTGCATGTCTCATAGCTCTCTGTTGGTATTGTTTTTCTGCAAGGAGTCATTGTCTCTAACTCTCTATGGCCCCCCCCCCAAGACAAAGCTGAGCAGAAGCCTTTAGGCACTTTATCCTAATCACAAAGAATGTGGCTGAGAGGCTGGGCTGGGGCTGGGAGGGTGGGGGTGGTATAGTGAGATATAGAGGTATATTTTCTTAACCCCCACACACTTTACTTTTAATTCTTTTGGAAATACTAAAAGCCTGTATAAACTCATTAGAATATAAAACATTTGTTGAAAGTTCAAGAAATGAGTTCTAATTATGAGTAAATGTGTAACATTTTACTCCTCTACTTTCCAATCAAGAGGCATTTGATGGATTCTTCTCTAGGCCATTGGTGCCCACAGCACCAAGGTGTGATTCTTCTCTAGGATGTATGACTAGAAGGAGCTTGCTTTTTTCAGCATTAAAAGGATCTGTTAAAGTTATATTCCCACTTTCCTACAACCCTGTCTACACGGAACTATCTAAATTTTAAAATAGTACTTAATCTCTATTTAAAAACAAGCAGACAAGCCCTACATAATGATTATATTAGAATGACTGTACTGTCTGAGCCACAGTTGGAGTGATCTGCCTGGCATTTGTGTGGCCTCTGAAGAGCTGGGTGGGTGAGTAGCCACAGTGTCAGCTGTCCAGGGATGGGTTGGTGCTTCAGCGATAACTCGGTTAGCATTTAAATTCTCTTTCCCCTGACTGTACCTTCTAAGACCTTCAGGGAAAGGCTGTGAACCAGCTCATTGCCATCCAAGGAATAATCAGGAGTCCAGTGACACAAACAGCATTCCAGAGAAGCGTGTGTGTGTGTGTGTGTGTGTGTGTGTGTGTGTGTGTGTGTGTGTGTGTGCTCAGTGTAAGTATGAAGTCATTAAGATTTGGAGTTAAAATATAAAAATACAGCAACACATAGGTGGTACATGCTGTTCTTGGTTCAGTCATCACCATCCTGTACCTCAAAGTCCCCAAACCCAATAGAGCCAGATGGAGTTGAATGGTGTGTTCCAGTAATATTTTTTCTTTCTTTTTCTAAGATGGGGGTCTCACTAAGAAGTCCTGGCTGGCCTGGGACTCACAGAGCTTCATGACTCTACCTCTTCCTACTGAACTCTGGAGTGTGCATCACCACACCTGGCTCTCAGAGAATTTTTACTAACTCTTTGGGCCCCTCCTCCTGGCTCATTTCATTTATTTCACTGTGCAATGGAGCTTTTGCTAGAAGACTAGTTGTTAGGATTTTGTGTGTATTTTGGTATGGTTCGAATTTACCTGGTCATCTGGCACCAGATTTCTGTGGATGCACGTGAAAATGTGGCATAAGGCAGTGGCAGATAGCAGGAGACGCTTAAAGCTATATTTCCATGTATTAAAGAGCTTTATTGTCGGATGAGTATGGTTATGATTAACAGAAAGGCTATGATTATAGTAGCAGAGAAAGGAAGAAGAAAGGAAAAAGGAGAGTGGAATAAAAACACTCCCAAGGAAGAAAGACAAAGGGACAGAGAGATTCAGAAGCAGGAATCCTGCTTTACATTGGGCTTGACATCAGAGCTCAGAGGAGGGCGTGGCCTTAGAGGCTAACACTAGTTTTTTCCATTTAATGACTTGAGCATCTTCTGCCACTACATGGGACGGTGTGTAGTAGTCAATAGACGATCTCAGGCATTGATCCTTACCTCACCTTCCACCTTGTCTTGTCTTTTCTTTTTATTTATTTATTTATTTATTACTGGAAAATACTTGTAATTTATTTTGTTATTTATGTGTGTGTGTGTGCATGAACACGCACACAAATGTATACTAATATATACTAGATGTGGAGATCAGAGCACAGCCTGTAGAACTCAGTTCCTCCTTCTACCATGTAGGGTCTCAGGAATCAAACTCAGAACTTAAGGCTTTATTGCAAATGCCTTTACCCATGAGCCATCTTACTGGCCCTAGAAAATGCACCTTAGCAGGAAATCAATATTCAAAAGCATAAATAGAATTTTTTTCAGAACTAGAAGAACCAATACTTCCTATTGTCATTTACTGTCCAATGTTAGATATATATTTTTCTAATTGTAACATGTTTACATATGCCTTTATTATAAATTAATTATATGATATAGACATAAATGTACACTCACATACATAGGTTTGGTTTGGTTTTGTTTTTAAATAATGTACCAATGACCTGACTATGGCAGCTGCTGAGAAGAAACAGCTCCCATGCATAAATCACAGGATTTCTCTGGCCCATTGTATCCACTAGAAAGCTGTACCTACACAACAGCCTCCAGCAACCACAGGGTGTATCTTGTCTTTTCTTCTTTTCTTTTGAGACAAGGCTTAGCTCTGGGTGTCCTGGAACTTGCTCTGTAGAACAGGCTGGCTTTGAACTGAGATCCATCTGCCTCTATCTCTTTAGTTCTGGGAGTCAAGTTGCACAATGCCCAGCAAGGCACAGCAGGGTCTTTTGTTTCCTCTGTAAATGGAGCTTTTGGGGATTCTCCTGTCTTCACCTCCTAGGAGAGCTGGGATCGCAGATGTGTGCTAGGGCAACTAAGTTCCTGTGGGATATTTGAATGCAGGTCTTCATGCTTTGTGATGCAGTGGCATCTCCCCAGCCCTAATTGTGTCCCTAAGCTTTAAGCTTCTTTCTTGTGTGTTTAGTTTTTATTTTTCCGTATATAAGGATATGCATGTTGGAGTGTGCATGCATTTGTGTGCATGTGGAGGCCAGAGGTCACTGCTGGGTGTCTTCTTCAATTATTCTCTGTGATGTATTCTTTTTTTTAATGTGCATTGGTGTTTTGCAACATGTATCTCTGTGTGAGAGTTTCAGATCCTGGAGTTATAGACAATTTTGCGCTGCCATGTGGTTGCTAAGAATTGAGCTCAGGTCTTCTGGAAAAGCAGTCAATTCTCTTAATGCTGAGCCGTCTCTCCAGTCCTTCTCTATGCTCTTTTGAAACAAGATTTCTCACTGAACACATAGCTCCCCAACTCAACTAGACTGATTAGAAAACCCCGCTGGGTCTTTCTGTCTCCCTCGTGCTGGGATTACAGTTTCTATGAATGCTTGGTGTCTGAACTATTCTGAACTTATTCTTCTGCATAAGCACTTTACTGACTGATCCATTTCCCCAGCCCCCTGCTTCTTTAATTTAGTTCCCATAGCCATTGCTTTTTTTGATTTTTCATGTTCAGCAATTAAGTTAATTCTCTGTAAAGCAGAATGAGAAGATGAATGATTTTATTCTTAACAATGATTTGGGCTTTGGCAAGGAAGGGAGATATATATTATGTCTCTGGTTATCTGTCACTGCTATCACCATCATTACCATCATCATCATCATTATCATCACCATCACTACCCTTACCATCATTACCATCACCGTCACCACCATCACTACCTTCACCACCATCACCATCATCACCATAATCATCACCATCTTGACCATCATCACCATCATCACTATAAGCATCATCATCACCAAGACAGGGAAGAGCTCATCACTGAATCATTCTCCCAGCTGAGTTTATCACACTTGAATAGGTTCTTATAATTTGCTTTGTTTATTTAAGAGCTCGTGTGGCTCAGGTTGTTCCAAACGCACCCTCTGCTGAGGCTGGCCTTGAGTTCTTGGTCCGCTTGACTCTGTGTCTCAGGATTATGGTCATATGCCACCACACTCGTAATAATTTGTTTTTAAAATTGTTGCTGATTTCACTCTGCTTCGAAAAAAATTTTAGCTTGTAAAAATATTTAACCCCACTAAAAGATATCAGACTCCAGGTATTTTTTAAGGATGCCTAGATTCTTTTGTACCCTTGACACTGAATTTTCATTGACACTGAATTTTCATTGCTTTTAAATGTCAGAGTTCTGTGTCTAAAGGGTGTGTGTGTGTGTGTCTGAAGATGGAAAGGGCTGTTCTCCAGGCCCTTCCCTATCTGCTGAGGGAGACTCAGTGAGGATGCTGAACACAGAAGTAGGCCACAGAAGGGAACTGACTCAATGACCCCAAAGCACTTACAGTTTGAAATCCCGTGGGTTGCACTGGGCTAAAGCATAGCAAGAGAGAGGTACTAAGCTAATAAAATGGAGCTTATGCTGATCTTTATTTTAATTTAGTATTAATTAAAAGAAAGGCACAGCAGTGCTGACTATGGACCGTGCTAAGAACCCCCACATTTCAGTCCTCCCTCCCTTTTTCTGAGATAAAGTTTTACTATGTAGCTCATATTGTCCCCCTGCCTCAACTTTTTAAGTGCTCTGTACCTAGCTCAATTGTGTGTGTGTGTATGTGTGATGTGTGATGTGATGTGATGTGTGTGTGTGTGATGGGCACATAAATGCAGTTGCCCAGGAGGTCAGATGAAGCTTCAGGTTTCCCAGGAGAGGAGTTATGGGTGGGTGGGAGCCACCTGACATGAATACTGAGAACCAAACTCTGGTCTTCTACAAGAGCAATCAGTGCCCTTAATTGCCAAGCCATCTCTTCAGTCCTCCCAACTCCTCCCCCCTCAGTAATAACAACAACAACAATAATAAATAATGTCCCAGATGTCTTGAATTTAGAGTTGATTTAGCCTCTCGGTTCTCCATGGATCCTAAGCTAGGGAAACATATATAAGTGGTAAATCAACATTTCATAGGTCATTTTTATTTCCAAGCAGAAAGCTAATAGTTTCCATTGCTTTCAAATGGTCTTCAATACAGAAGTAGAGACCCACTGATTTTTTATCTGTTTCGTTTCTGACAAACAGGGAAACAGACCTAAAGGGATGTTAACCTTTCCCAGATCACAGTCACAGGGCAAGCTTGAGTTTCTTCCTTGTGTCTTATCCAAGTCATCACTTCTTTGTGGTCTCCACAAGCCAGTGTGCTCTAAGCATTGTCTTTATAGCATGTCAGTGCAGGTGATATTATAGTGTTAGTAAAAGGAAAGACAGGTCTGGAGATGTGGCTCCGCCAGCTTGCCTAACCTGCAGAAAACGGTTATCTACTGTCAACTTCAGAAAAATCAAACGTTGATTCTGGAGCCAGAAACTGTTAGGTCCATAAACAAGGTAATAAACAGGAGTTGGTCACTGGTTGCCAGACAGCTTAGTGGGTCAAGCACCAGCAATGCAAGGCTGAAGAGCCAAGATCAGACTTCTAAAACCAGATGCAATAGCTTTCTGTAATCCCAGCTCCTCTACATTGATGTGGGAGGTGGAAGCACACACACACACACACAATGTAAACAAAACAAAACAAAACAAGACTATACATGTGATTAAAAAAAGGGAAAGTGCTTGTGTAATAAATCAATATAATCTCTTGTTGCTGTGACTTTAAGACAACACAGATTCTCTATACATCCATGGTTAGGAGTCTAAAATGGGATGATTATTCTCCTTTTCCAGCTTTTAGAAGCTACTCCCAGATAAGAAGAAGGGTCACAGTTTTCTTTCTGTATCTTTTATATTTTAAATTTTTATGTGTGTGAGTGTTTTGCCTGCATTGTGGGCCTATGCACTGTGTGCATGCCTGGTGACCATGGAGGCCAGAAGAGGGTGCTAGATCCTCTGGAATGGAGTTACAGACAGCTGTCAGTCATCACGTGGGTGCTGGCAAGTGAACCCAGATCCTCTGCAAGAGCACCAAGTGCTCTTAACTTGCTGGAGAGAGATGAACACTCTCTCCAGTTTGAAAGTCTCTTCAACACATTACCAGGTTCTGGGAATTAGGACTTGGACATTTTCAGAGACCCTTTCCAGCCCTCCACAACCATACCCTGTTATATAAGCTTTCTAGATTAATCCATTTCATCACAAAAAATATTAAGAAGCAAAGATAGTTACTAGGTTTTTCTTTTCTTTCTTTCTTTTTTTTTTTTTAAAGGTTCACTTATTTACTATGTCTACAGTGCTCTGTCTGCATATCAGGAGAGGGCATTATAGATGGTTGTGAGCCACCATGTGGTTGCTGGAAATTGAACTCAGAACGTCTGGAAAAACAGCTTCTGAACCATCTCTCCAGCCCTGAAGTTTTCTTTTAATTTTTTTTCTTTTTTCCTATGCCATAGGGTGAACCCCATGTCTGCCCATACTAGGCAAACATTATACCCCTGAGCTATATCCCAGCACCACTGTCCCCTTCTTTTGTTTTTACCAGACAAGGTTTCTCTGTATAGACCTGGGTGTCCTGGAACTCACTCTGTATGTAGATCAGGCTGGCCTCGAACTCACAGGGCTCTGCTTGCCCCTGCCTCCTGAGTGCTGGGATTGAATGTGCGCACCGACACTCAGCATCCCTTCCAAATGACTCTGGTTAAGAATTGAAAGTGCTCAAGGGTGCTCAAGGGTTGTGAATACTTCTGTGTGTAGATAAAATGAAGAAGAAATTGAATATTGAAATTGAAACATGAGAAAAAGTTGAATACTTTTAGAGATTGGTGTCAGTCAGGCTGTTTTTGAAAATCAAACCAGTTATAAGCTTTCTTAGGCTCAATGAAGACAGCTGGGCTTTTAGTTAGTGTATTCTGTGTGAGCCTGTGGGAGAGACAGGATTAGCCCTGCCATAGGCAGTAACACACAGCAGCTTCTAATCTGATAACAGCTGGTGAGCAGTCTGTGAAGGACAAACAATGGGATAAATAGAACTAATTTTTTTTAAATCTTTTTTTTTAAAAATTTATTTATTTATTTAATTATTTGCTTTGGTGTTTGCCTGGAACTGAACTACAGACAGTTGTGAGCTGCCATGTGGGTGCTGGTAATCGAACCCCAGTCCTCTGGAAGGGCAGACAGTGCTCTTAACCACTGAGCCATCTCTCCAGCCCCAATAGAAATAAATTAATAACAGGATTAGAGAATTTCTTGAGCAATTAGTTCAGAAAATGAGATAAGTATTTGCTAAATTATTCAGGTTTCTCTCTTCAGTGTTTAAACTTTTTGAGAATAACTGTAGTAGCTTTAGAATTATGCTTTTTATTTGGCTGTGCTTGGGTATAGAGACAGGCTATGTTGACATGCCACACAAACTATTGTGAGTTATATTGCTAAATTTTACTAAATAATAATCCTACACAGAAGTTTGCAAATACCTGATATTTAATTTTATTACTGGCTTTTGTTACTGACAAGTCTTATAGGCCTCAGGCTGGCTTTGAACTCTGTGTTGGAGAAGGCAACCTTGAACCACTGAGCTTCCTGCCTCAGCCCCTAAATGCTGGGGTTACAGATGTGAGCCGCCATGTTCGGCCCTATTTCTTAATATTTTGAGACAAGGCTTACAGTGTGTCTCAGATTGCCCTAACTCTAGATCCGGATGTATTTGCCTCCCTAGTACTTGGAGTTACATACCAGCAGTGGCACCTTTAAAACCCAGAGTAAAATGACAAATTTCTGGCAAAGGGGGTCACCTTTACTCATTCCCTTCTGAAGGTGTGACTTGAAGTTAGAATGAGGGGTGTCAGCTGGAGAATAGGATGTATTCAGGTGTGACTATGGGTGTGAGCATCTCATCCTGTGTGAGCTATTGTGGAGCAAACATTGAAAATTGTGGTATAATTTTTTTATTTGTGTCTGTGTGTGAATGTGGGTGTAGTACTAAGAGTGGCCTTTCTTAGTCTCTGAAGTTCAGTCATTTCCCAGAATGGGGCATCCTATGAGCTCACCTTCCAAAATGTGCCTTGCATGTACCATCTCTTCTCAGAAGACCTTGACCTTCTCTGAGTACAAATTCAGTCCATCTTTAGAGGGTAGAGTAATACCTCTTTACTGACTTGTGGATTGCATTTCTGGATGCCTTGCTTCCCCCACCTTTGTAAAAGTAAAGTCTCCCTTCCTTGATTCTTATTGCAATTCCCTTTCATCTTCGTGTGTGTTTATGTGCCAACTCATCCTGGGGTCTCCTGGGAAGCAAAGTTTATGTGTTGTTTATTTAAGACCCCTTGTAACAACTTGAATGAGATGGCTCCCATATTATCAGACCTTTAAATACTTGGTCCCAGTTGGGGATGCTGTTGAGAATGCTTAGGGAGCCTGGCTTTGCTGGAGGAAGTCCGTCACCAGAGGCAGGTTTTGAGAGCTTCAATGCCTGCTGCCATTCCTTCTCACTGTGGTGGTGATGGGCTCTTACTCCTCTGGAACGGGCTTTCTGCATGCCAGACAAACATCCTACCAATTGAGCTGCATACCCAGCACCCAGGCTGAGTTATTAAGCAGTTTGGAGACACAAAAGCACTGGTTCAGCCCTATTAGCCCCATGGTGTTTTTACAGGGCTGTTCATTCAGACAAGGCAGACACCTTGTCTCTGTATTTGGTTATCTTTGTGCACACAGATGCCATTCTAGTCCTCTTGACTCTGACAGATGACAGACCCCAGGACAGGGCTGCAGAGTGAGAAGTGGCCCCCCCATCCCCCCCAGGGCAGAGAGTACTCCAAGATGCCTGTCCTGTATTCTGGGAGCAGTGGCCAGGAGTAGGGACTTATGAGACCAATGTCCCTGTGAAGACAGTGATCACTAGCTCTGTAAAGATCATATTAGAAAGAGAGTAGCAGGGCTGGAGGGGTGGCTCAGCAGTAAAGAGCACTAGCTGCTCTTCCAGAGGTCCTGAGTTCAATTCCTGGCACCTGCACAGTGGCTCACCACAGTTTGTAACTCCAGTTCCAGGGGGCCTGACAGCCTTTTCGGACCCCAGTGAGCACCATGCACATACCCAGTACATAGACACACATGCAGGAAAAACATCCCTACATACATGCAAATATGCAAAACGTTAGAAAGAATGGCTAGAAACATCACTTTGAAAGTTGTGAAGTTTGGTGAAAATGGGAATTACTACCTCCTGGAGTAAACACTCTTTCTTCTGGAATCCAAAGGAATTTGAGGAATTTTGAGTGTCTTTGGGACACTCTCCAAGACTGGAAGATAGAGTGGTGGTGGTGGTACTATTTCTGTCAGGGAAGTGTCTTTGTTCCCACATAGACGATCCCCTACCCAGCTGCCCTTTCCCACGCTGCCTGAGAAGATGAAGGTGCTGGAAGGAGAGTGCTTGAGTTCTCTGGCCCAGTCTTGTCATGGGACATGGGGTAGGCAGGGCGGGAAGAGGTCTGTGGGACTGACTGAGTGGTGTGGCACCGCTTTACAGTTGTTATTCTTGTTACTCCATTTAACTCTTGGTCGCCTTGACAATGGGAAAACTGGGGCTGAAGAGATGGCTCAGTGGTTTAGAGCACCGTCTGCTCTTCCAGAGGACCGGGGTTCGATTCCCAGCACCCACATGGCAGCTCACAACTGTCTGTAGTTCCAGTTCCAGGCAAATAAATAAATAACTTTTTTTAAAAAAGAAAGAAAGACATGGGAAAACTGGGATTTGCCTGATGTGGGTGACAGGAACCACTTATGTCCTCTGGAAGAGCAGAAAGTACTCTTAACCACAGAGCTCTCTCTCCAGTTTCTTATTGTTAGAGAGAGAGAGAGAGAGAGAGAGAGAGAGAGAGAGAGAGAGAGAGAGAGAGAGAGAGAGAGAGAGAGAGAGAGAGAGAGAGAGAGAGAGAGAGAGAGAGAGAGAGAGAGAGAGAGAGAGAGAGAGAGAGAGAGAGAGAGAGAGATTCCTTTTGTGTTTGACAGATGCCAGAAGGTGTTGGATCCTTTGGAGCTAGAGTATCAGATGGTTGTGAACTGTCTGATGTGGACGCTAGGAACTGACATGATGTCCTTTGGAAGAGCAGCAGGTGCTTTTAACTATGAGCCATCTCTCCAGTACTTCTCCTGGACCTTCTTTATAATTTTCTTTACTAAATTTTTCTGCTGTTGAGGGTTTTTGTTGTTGTTGTTGTTTATTTTAAGTCAAAGTCTTGCATATCTCAGATCAGCCTCAAAATGACTATCTACCTATTCCAAGATGACGTTAAGATTCGGATGTTCCCGTCTTAAGTGCCCAAGTGCTGAGGTTACAGGTCTACGGCACCATCCCCGGTGTCTTAGTTACTTTTCTATTGCTGTTATATGTAGCACGAATTCTGATTGTATTAAAGGAAACTCAGGACCAGATATCAGGGAAAGGCTGGAATATCAGAGAGAGGAAACAGACCATAGTCAAATCTCACCCAGTCCAGCTTCCTCAGTCTTGTTTCTCATTGAATAATCTGCTTTATATACCTTCTTTGCCCAGTTATTTCACATCCAAGTTAAGATGTAAGTTACTACATTTGGTAGTTAGGCTTTGAACTCACAGAAACACAGAAAGATCTCTGTCTCTGGAGTTATTGGATTAAAAGTGTGAGTTACCACCCTCTGATCCTCCTGGAGTAACTGTGGGTGGATTTGTTCTCTGATATTCCAGTCTGGTTTTATTAAATATATAACATATCACCACAGTTATAAGACACTGTGACCGGCACAACTCATAGAACATAGCAGTTATTTCAGGCTTACAGTGTCAGAGGATTAGAACCCATGACCACAGAGGCAGGGATCATGGCAATAGGCAGCCACGCATGGTTCTGGAGTTGTAGCTGAGAGTTCACATCTTGATAACCAGGTGGCAGAGAAAGCTATCTGGTAAGGCGTGGTTTGAAACCTCAAAGCCTACCTTTAGTAACACACCTCTTCCACCAAGGCCACACCTCCTGATCTTTCCCAAACATTTCCAAATGGGGACTAAATATTCAAATATCTGAGCTTATGGTGGGGGGGCATTCTTATTTAAACCACATACCTAGTGTCTGCAGTGTAGGAGTACAGACCCAGTAATAGGTCATTCATATAACAGTTACATACTTGTTCGTCTTGACCTACTGTGCTAGGAACATGGCTATGCATCACCATGTCTTGTTCTGTGAGCTTCCTGTCTGCTAGGAAAGCACTATACCTACTTAGCTGCCATTCATTTGTTTTTGTTTTGACACAAAGTGTCATTCTGTAGCCCATAATGGCCTTATTTTCACTATGCAGTCCAAGGTGTCCTGAGGTTCACGTCAATCTTCGTCCCTCATTCTCCCAAGGACTGGCGGGCATCACAGGCATTACCACGCTAGCTTGCTTCATTGAAAGAAATATTTTTATTTTATGTGCACAATGTGCATGCTTGCTGCCACACTGGTCAGAGAAGGCATTGGATTCCCTGGAACTGGGATGTTTGTAAACAATCGTGTAAATGTTGGGGACTAAACCTGGGTCCTTTTTGAGAGCAACAAGTGTTCTTAACTCATGAGCCAACTCTTCAGCTCCAGTTTGACTAATTTTAAGATTTGGTTTCTGATTTTGTGCTTTTATGGGTATTATTATTAATGTGTGTGAGAGTTTCTTGTTTTTGTTTGGTGTTTGGTTTGTTAAAGAGAGGGAGAAAGAAAGGGTGTGAGTTGGGTGGTGAGACGGTGGGAGAGTGGAAAAGCGGGATCATATATATTTTATGAATTTTTTTTCAGTAAAAGAAAGCAACAGTTACCAGTATAAAAGCTATGAAGATGTACTTGTTCCTATTCCCATTTTCACACAGGGAAGCCTAGGCTCTGAGAAGATGGGGATTTGCTTAGGGTGACTGAGCTAGTACATACTGAGGTCAGGAGCTGAATCCAGCTTAAACCCACTCCAGCTCTGACTGCCCACATTCCCACCAGCAACAAGAAAGATGGACACCAGAGGACTCTGTCTCCTTCCTCCTGTCCTTCTGCCTATCTGTCTGCCTGTCTGCCCATCCATCTGTCTGTCTGTCATAACTTCTCCTTCCTGTCTACTTAGCATTTCTCATTATGCCTTAACCAGCAAGGACAAGATTCAGGTTTCTCTCATCTTTACATTCTTGCAAAGTATCTTCAGGAATAAGAAAGGCAAAATCCCCAAATCCCAAGATTCACCCAAATCTGGAATTAGAACCTGAATTTTAACAAGATCTCTAAGGGTGTGTGTGTGTGTGTGTGTGTGTGTGTGTGTGTGTGTGTGTGTGTGTGTGTGTATGTATGTACATGAAAGTCGAGAAGTACCATTTGCAGCTTCCTGTGTACCATCCCAGGGTCACAGCTGACCCTGAGTGACATCTCTGATAATAAAAATAATGCTGTCTTAATACTTCCTGTTTCATTTTGCATTTTTTAGACTTTATTTTACCCCCCCCCCTCCCCTCTCTCTTTTATGGTAAGGTGATTTTTGCAGAGAAGCTCAAGGGATAAAATGATGAGTATAATTTGAAACTTTTAGGTCCATTGCCCTGGTAGTGTGTGTGTGCCTTGGATATGCAGGTGCTTGTGGAGGCCAGAAGAGGGTGTTGGATTCCCTGGAGCTGCAGTTACAGGTGGCTGTGAGCTATTCAAGATGGGTACTGGGAACTGAACTCAGGTCCTCTGCAAAAGCAGCAAGCACTCTGAGCCACCTTTCCAGTCCCTGGCTGTTACTTTCACATGTGTCTCTAAGCCTGAGAAAATTGTAGAATAAATTAAATCATATTGAGTTCAGAAGGAATATTTGGTGGTTCACATTTAAGTTCATAATGAGAAAGAAATTATTTGAAATTGATAACATTTGTTTGTATGTAAAGTTCTTTATGGTAAAATGCTCTTTGCAGAGATGCTCATGGGATAAAATGATGGGTATACATTGTTTTAGGCCCATGGCCTTGGTATTTGGGGAGGGGAGTCCCGAGACCAGGGAAAGGTGAAGAGATCCCACCCTCAGGAATAGGCAGGTGGAGAAACAGGCTGCTGAAGATAGTACTTACCTAGATTCATTTAACCTGTGAGAAATGGATCCAAGTTGATTCTCTGAAGACTACAAGAATTTTTTAAGTTTACAAAAGGAATAAGTTTTATATATGTTTGCATTACTACCATTTGTAATCTGTACTGAAATCCACTTTGTAGAAAAAGCAGAAGACCCACATCTATAAATCAGAGTAAAAGCTTAGGAACCCCAAAATGATTTTGGCTGAAAGAATTAACACTCTTTCCTCTATCTAGAAGACTGGGTGCATAGATTGGAGAGATGTTTTTAGCACAGTGAGAAGCACTTAAGTCTGTACTTAGAAGACAGCCAAAGAAAACTGCCTATGATAATAGTAGTCAGTGTTTAATACAGAACTCCATTGGCTAATGTTAAAACTCTGAACTTTTTATTTTATTTTATTTTTTTAGTACAACATCAGCAAAGCCAGGGAAAGAAATATGAAGAATTTTTATTTTTTATATACTTTAAATCACTTTTAAAAATTCGATTATTTATCATGAAACACAGGTGTTTGATTACTGACAACAGTCATTGAAAAGCAAGTTACTTTAAATAAAAAAAAAAATAGTAGAAAGTTACTTTGAAGCCTGTTTTGTGAGTTTCTCTCTTTTAGAGGCTGGTAGCAAGGCAAACTGTCTTTTCCCGCTGGAGGCCTAGAAAAGTGGGGCTTGAGGCCTTATTTTTACATATGAAGAGAAGGCAGCTGAAGCCTTGGTTACTGCTGTTAAACCGACCAAACTATCACTAGGCTAGTCCTCAAACCCATCAGGGATCTGAGAAGAGCAAATCTCACCTGAGTGAGCAGGAAATACAGACCAAGCAGCTCCAGAATCTATTAAAAATGATAGCGATTTACCAACTATCTGGACAATCACCCCAGGTTCCTCTGTGCTCACAGAACACTTGACAGACTTTTCTATAAAGGAGGAATTTGGGGAACTGGCCTACCATGTCTAGGCAAAGCAGGAAAATCAACCCCCCAGTGTCCTGCTTGTCTACTTTGGACAGCATCCTGGTAGCAGGTGAGGTGAAGGGTGGTTTTTTTCACCCAGTGTCCAGCTTTGCCACATTTAAAGCAGGTTCCAGGTAGAGTTCTTTTGAACCCCATTACTTTCTTTGAAGGAGATGTCAGGGGTGATGTCAGGAGCTGGCACTTCTCTCTATCACAAAAGCTCCTTTAAAAAATTATTATTGAACATTTTAAATGCCATATTCAGCAGACTTCTGAAGTTTGAGGTCCATCTATTTATTAATTAACTTAACATTTTATTACCATATAGAATATATTGTAAACCATAATTGAATGATATACATATATATTATATTTTAGCAAATGTAACTTTAAATTTTTATCATCATATAAAAATCCATACTAATCCAAAATATTTTGGAGATTTGTTGCTTCCTTAGTATAAAAAGAGATACAGTGATAAACTAATGGCTCAGTGGGACTGAGGAATGTAATAGTTTTATAATTGTTGCTTTTTGCCACATGCTCATCTATGATGGTGAAATCTTAATAAAGATGGCTGTCATTCATGTGACTGCTTATATCTTGATGAGGCCATCAACCAAGATGGAAGAGAGCCACATGATTGCTATTTAAAACATGTTTTTGTAAGTAGATCTATTTCTTAAATAAGACTTGAATCCAAGTTACATATACAATATATTCTAAACCAGAGTTGAGTCACATATATAGTAGATTGTAGCAAATTAAAATCCCTTTGTATAGGTTTTTACTCAAGCATTTTCCTGTTAGGTTTTTAGCCAAATTTTGTTACAGATTTTACAGAATCTTCTTTTATCACATCCAGTGAATTTACAAATACCAGAATTGTTAGTATTTTGTGTGTGGAAGGATGGAACATGCTGACATGCTGCCAGGAGGCCATGTTGAGTTTATTGGGGTCCGGATATCCAGGGAACGGGTGGGGGAGGGGAGGAAGGAAAGACAGAGCGAAGGGAGAGAGTGGGCAGAAAAGAGATATTCCTGCCACATGTTGCGTCTCTTTAAAGGGTGACCATGTAGACAAGCCCCAAGGTTTGAGAGCAAAGCATAGATAAATCATAGAGATAAAATATTTAAGAGAGGAAAGTTGTAGAATCTTAGAGACTTGATCATTTTCTTGTACAGTGGCAGAAGCTGTTACAATCTGTAAGAATTTGGAACTTGAGTGTACCATCTTTGGCCATCAAGTTATATCAAGGCCAAGCCATTTTCAGTAAGACAGTGAGGCTTTAAGAAAATCTCTTGACTCTCCACTCCACCCCTCCTGCCCATCAACACCAGAGGCAGGTGGGAGAGCTGGCTGGCCCTTAGGTCAGAAGGACAGGAGAGTGGCCCCTACCCTCCACCGTTGCAATGCTTGGAATAGCCAGTTCTGCACTTCTGGGCAGCACAGCGGAGCCTATCCTGTTGGCAGAGGTATGGGTGAGCCAGTCCCAGAGTTGTGAACCTGGAAAAACTGTCCCCATTACTCATCTGTCAGGTGGTGACATGGGCAGGAGAGACAAGAAGCTTGGACTTAGCAGGCAGCCCCTAGGGGAAGGTAAGGAACGTGCTTTGGAAGGCCCAGAACGGCACATAGAGAGTAGAGCAGGGGGTAAGGAAACAGTAGAAGACCCAGGAGTCTGGAGAGAAGCTGTGGGATTTAGTAGGCTGCTCTAGGAAGAGAAGGAGCTGAGAGGAATCATGAGGAGCTAAGTGTGGTAGTAACAAGCATTTCAAACCAGGGCATCCTCACGTGGACTGAGAAACTAGTCAGAGAGAAATGTCCCGAATAACAGAGGAAAGGCATCCCTGTCCATGTGATTGGGATCTGGTAGGGCAAGAGGAAGCTTCTGGCACAGCAGTGTGGCTTTCACAGTAAAAAACCAAATGGAACCAAACCAAACAAGCAGAAACCAGGGAGCTCGGTGATGCCCAGTACAAAAGGAGAGACAAGTGGTTAGAGCAGGTACAGCAGGAACAGCTGGAGAGGGGCAGGTGCCTTAGTAAGTACAATTGCCCACGTGCTGGGGCCCTGAAGGGCATAGCAGGGAGGTGCCCACCTAGTGTGGTAAGAAGATGTCCCCATTATGGATGGCCCAAAGAGTGCAGTAGGAAGATGGTCCATGGCAGGCGGCCCAAAAGAGCATCATAGGGAGAGAGGACACTTAGCAAACGGGCAGGAAGAGATGGGTGGTTAGTTAGGGAGGAGGGAGGAAGCGATCGAAGAAGCAGACTCTAGAAGCAAATGGTGGTGGTGGCCAAAGCTGATCTGTACATACCTTAGGAGAGTCAGGTCAGCAAATTGGTTCCGAGGACCCAGTTCCTTGGGGGAAGGAACTCATTTAAGCCATCCCTGTGGTTTTGGTACCAGATGAATGAAAAAAAAATGAAAAAGAAAAGGACATGACTGCTCTTAGATACGGTGAAGAAGAACGTTTATTAAGAATAAAAGCACAGTGTAGGCAGAGATAAGGACATCATCGGGGAGAGTCCAGAGTGAGGGAGGGAAAGGAAGAGAGGGAGAGGGGGAATCATATGCAGCAGCCTAGAGGTCAAGGGGGCAGGTAACCAAAATGTCTGGATTATATAAGGAAGAGCCTCTGGAGGAAGGGCAGCCCAGCCCTTGGGCTGGAGAGTTCAGGATAGAGGGTGGGGTCTGTCAGCCATACTGAGGGATGCTGGGAGAACCTGGAAGCCAGGCCTGCTTTGATATATTAAATAGGCACCTCAGCCATTTGCCTCTGGTTTGAAGCTCAACAATGTCCTACTTTATTTCTGTGATACGATACGTTGATTAAAATAACACAGTGCTTATCAATCACATTACAGTCAAGTGCAATGAGAGAATGAATGAACATCTTTGCTTTCTGCTGGCTGGGCTCGCTTTTATTCTGTTCAGACTCCCCAACCCCAGGAACAGCATCATATACAATGGTTAAGTCTCTTTACATCAATTAATCATCAAGATGTCTTCCACAGACATCCCCACAGGCCAACCTTATCTCGTCAATTCCTTATTGAGACTTACTTCACAGGTGAATCTATGTGTGCCAGGTTGACAGTTGAAACTAACCAGTGCAATGTGGAAATATTCTTGGGCTGCTGGGGACCTTGATTCATGGCTTTGTGAGTGACTGTAAATGTTTCGCTGCCTCTCAACCATGAGTGAAGATTTTATTGTAAGAACCTCAGGGATCTACCTACAGCTTTTCTCCTGGTCAAAGTGACTCTGAGGGTGTTTGGGCCACGCAGCTGGGACTTATTTCTAGGGATGTAATATAGTGATAGTTCACAGCTAGTAGGTTGTTTTGTGATCTATTCAAAGAGTGCTAAGTCAGTTCATAGGCACCTAGAGGCAATGCCAGTTAAGGCACATTCTTTCCTTCTTCGTCAGTCTGGGAACCTTGTCCCAGTAAGCCACAGGTTCTGTGGATCAGAGAAGTGCAGGGCAGGGCAGGACATCTGGCTCATCCTTGGTACGAGCAACAAGTACAGAAATAAAAAGCTCTTAGTAGTTGAAATAGAAGTATCAGAAATTCAAAGTCACCTGTGTAGTAAATTGGAGATTAACCTGGGCTATGTGAGACCTCAAGGTCACCTATGTAGTGAATTGGAGGTTAGCCTGGACTATATGAAACTCTCATAAAAACAAAATACAAGGTGTACTACTTTTGCCGAGGAACTAAGTTTAGTATCTAGCACCCACATCAGGTAGCTCACAAATGCCTGCAACTCCAACTAACCTGATGCCATGTTACCTGAATTATAGTGCATCTACTCTGAGATATGCCAGCTATCTTAACGTAGTATTTGTCAGAGCCTGTTATGGAGGTGGACTGGATGCTGTGTGAGATGGACATGAGTCTTTGGGGGCCCAGCAGAATTCTACAGTTTAGACCTTGATTGTCCCCGGAAGGCTTGGTCCCAGCCTTGGCACAGCTGGGAGTGGTCGGTCCTTAGGGGGTGGGGCTTGACTGGGAGGAAGAAGAGTCACTGGGATGCGGGCACTGAGATCCTGGCCACTGCTCTCTCTCTATCGGCTTCCCAGCTGCCAGAAGGGAAGCATCTTTCCCTGCCCTGCATTCCTGTCTTGATTTAGTGTCTTGACACAGGCCAAAAAGCAAGGGGCCAACCAACCATGGACAATAACTCCAAAGCCATGAGTTAAAAACCTTTTCTCTTTGTAAGCCTTTCTTTTTAAAAATGGATTATTTGGGAACATTTTTAAATTACATTTTTGTGTGTATGTGTGTGTGTGTGTAACAGGAATGCAAGTGTGTGTGTGTGTGTGTGTGTGTGTGTGTGTGAGAGAGAGAGAGAGAGAGAGAGAAGTGTGCGAGCACGTCACGATGTACGCATGGAGAGCAGAGGACAGCTCGCAGAAATTCTTTCCTTGTCCTGTGTGAGTCTTGAAGACTGAACTTGAAGACGTTGTCAGGCTTGGTGGCAAACACCGTTACCCAGTGAGCCATGTCTGCAGTTTATTACTATTATTACTGTGCTAGGGATCGAACCTGAGCCTTTCCTGTGCTGAGCATGCTACCGATAAGCTGCAGCCAACTCAGTCCAACTGCATACATGGGTGAGTAGCTCCCCTCTGATGTCTTGATTAACCCCCCTCCCTTGCAAATTCCCAACTCAAAACATTGTTTCCACTGTATTAATACTTCTAAGTAGAAATTACAACTCACACATCCAGACCACACCCAAAACACAGCAGGGTACATGGAAAGGGCTGGCAGATGGGAGACCTGGGTTCCAGTTCTGCCTCAGAATATGCTCTTTATCACTTTGAATTTTAGACTTCCACTTTTTAAAATGACATTCTCCTTCTCTTTTGTCTCTTCTGGGTGAAATTAGTTCTTGAGCAGACAATTTTGATTGTTAGGGTTAGGGTTAGGGATCAGTGGATCAAATTGAATTTGTTTTCCTCCTTTTTGTTGTTAAGGCTGGCTTCCAAATCTCCACCCCTCACCTCTGTCTTCCAAGTGCTGAGATATCAAGTATGCCATCAGACAGGCTAGATCTCTTTTCTCTATGGTTTACCTAGTTCATGGTAATGTGTTATTTGCAACAAGATATGGGCATAGACATTTCCCTCTTTAAAAAAAAAATCTTTTTTTAAAAAATCTTTGCGTGTGTGTGTGTGTGTGTGTGTGTGTGTGTGTGTGTGTGTGTATGTGTTTGTGTGTGCGCGTGTGTGTGTGCATGTTAAGGTGGGTGGCCTCTGAGGCCAGAGGCATCTGCTCCCCTAGAGATGGTGCTACAGGTGGTTATGAGCCAGCAACATAAATGCTGGGCCCAAACTTGGCCCCTATGGAAGAGCAGTATTTGACCTTAACTGCTGAGCCATCTATCCAGCCCCAGCACATCTTCTTGACTCCATTTCCCCTTCTCTGCCCCTTCAGCCTCATTAACTTTGTGTGCCACACCTGCTTCAAGAGGCAGGAGAAACTCCACCGCTGTGGCCAGTGCAAGTTCGCCCACTACTGCGACCGCACGTGCCAGAAGGATGCTTGGCTGAACCACAAGAACGAGTGTTCCGCCATCAAGAGATATGGCAAGGTGCCAAATGAAAACATCAGGTCAGAACTGCTCCCCACCATGGGGTTTGGGATTCCCAAATTCCGTCAGATTGGGTTGGGAGAAGTGACAGCACTCCTAGCCCTCAGAACGCTGGGCTATGTGTGCTATGTCTCAGGTCCCCGTTCCACTGTCTCCTTTAGGCCTGAGAGGGACACCGGGTGTCTATGGCAGTGATTCCAATTCGTATCTACTAGAAAGACCCACAAGCCCCACAGAGATCCTCAGTATTTAATTAAAAAAAAAACTGATCTTCCAAATTTTGAAATTTGGAAAATTATACATTGTGAAAAATTAGAATTTTTTGATTTCTCTGGAGAACAAGAATAAACATGAAGCTCTGACAAGACCCACTGCAGCTTAACAGCAGGAGTGTCTTTTAAGAGGTGATTTTCTAAGTCACCGGGCTCACTATACAATGGTCCTTCTTGTAGCCCAGGCACCCACGTTGATTATGCAGACTTCCATGTGGGGCCATTGCTAGGAATCCCAGGGCCTAGCATGAGAGTTCCAGCTAAGAGTTCCCAAGTGCTGGTAGCTCTTCTGGAAGACGTGGTGCTGGCATGTGGGCAGGGAGACCAGAAAGACCTAGGAGCAAAGGGGTGAGGGTACTGATAATAAAAGCATTTTCAGGGCATATGGGGTATGGCAATCAAAAATGGAGTCATCTCCTGAGAACTTTCAGGAATCTACAGGATGAAACTCCATCATCCTCTCCCACCTCCTTGTTTTAGCTACTGGAGTCTTCAAGACTCCGAATGACATAATCTCCTGAGTTCTTTCTTCTGCACAGCACCCACTGATCACATTTGTGACTGATATGAATCTGTCACCCATTGGTCTCTCTTGGGACCTTAGCCCCAGGAGGTAGAAGCCTCTGACTTCCCACACCTTATCCTGGACACTTTTCCCTATGCTGTCTTGTTCTGTGTGTAGAAACCTCTTGATCCCCAGGTCCCTAGAGAACCTAGGAGGGCACATTTCTAAGAATAATTCTGACCCAACAGAAAGAAATAGAGTCCGCACTGTGCCAAGCAAGAGGAGAAATCTCTCCCTGCAGGAGCATGTCTGCCTGGACCACCAATCCCCAGTCAGCATGTGGCAGTATGACAGTAAGAATTCACTTTTGGGGTTGTACCACCTAATAGTCAACAAAGAAGCTTGTGGGGGTAAAGTTATACTCCTCTGTGTTAGACTCAATGATCTTTAGGGTCTCCTCCTGTCCCATTTTGCCTTACCTCCCTCTGGATTTATGTTCAAGACCCAGGATGCTGCATATCTCTGTGTCCCAGACCCCATGTCACAGGCTCCTGCCTGTCTGTCCAACTACCTTCCATCTGTACTCCTTGTCCTCTGAGCTGCAGCCACCTGGGATTTCTTGCACTCTCTGCCCTGGGCAACAGAATAGCATGTCTGCTCTTCCTTTGGTCCCAGAGCCAGATCTCTGTCCAGTCCAGCCACTGCTCATATGTATTTCCTGATTCACACTGTCCTGGGGACCTTAGCTTCCTCTCCCCAGCCACTCTGTCATATCACTGGTTTATTTTCTGCATAGCACTTAGCACTGCTCGAAAACTCTCTTGTTTGCTGTAATTTCATGAAGTGCTCAGAGCATCTTGATAAAAGTGGGTCCCTGACACTGTCCCCAACACACAATAGTCACTAGTGCTTGCTGGACGAGTGAGGGAATGAATGAATGAATGATGAGTGTGTCTAGGGCTTCCTAATGCTGTCCTCCCCTCTCTTCCCAGGCTGGCCGCTCGTATCATGTGGCGGGTGGAGAGAGAGGGCACCGGGCTCACAGAGGGCTGCCTGGTGTCGGTGGATGACTTGCAGAACCACGTGGAGCACTTTGGGGAAGAGGAGCAGAAGGAGCTTCGGGTGGACGTCGACACGTTCTTGCAGTACTGGCCGTCACAGAGCCAGCAATTTAGCATGCAGTACATCTCACATATCTTTGGCGTGGTATGGCTTGGTGTCCTCTCCAGCTCCCCTGCTCCGTCCTCTTTCCTTCCCTTCTTCCCCTTTGGAAACATAGTTTCTCAGATAGAAGGAACCCCATTGCCCTGGACAGTGGCTTCTGTTTCCATGACAATGATCCCTAGCCAAGGCAGCCAGAGACATGAACTCTGCCCTCTTACTTCCCAGGTATAGCAGGAAAACCCGCTGCCTCTTCTGGTTCTGAACCTAGAGGCAGACTCCTAAATGATCACATTAAAATAAACTTAGAATCTTCTTATAATAGAGGGACCACAGCGACACTGGATATTATGCAACTAAGAAGCTTCCATAAGCAGTATAGCCAGATAAAGAAAGCCAAAAGTCTGGAAGGGAAAGAAACTTAAAATGATGCCATTTTATCCCAGCATATTTTCTATCAGCATCTATCTATCCATCCATCCATCTATCTATTCATCTGCCCATATATCCATCTATCTATCCATCCATCCATCATCTATCCATCCATCTATCATCCATCTATCTATCTATCTATCTATCCATCCATCTATCTATCTATCTATTCATCTGCCCATATATCCATCTATCTATCCATCCATCCATCATCTATCCATCCATCTATCATCCATCTATCTATCTATCTATCTATCTATCTATCTATCCATCCATCCATCTATCTATCTATCTATCTATTCATCTGCCCATATATCCATCTATCTATCCATCCATCCATCATCTATCCATCCATCTATCATCCATCTATCTATCTATCTATCTATCTATCTATCTATCTATCTATCTATAGTGGTGCCTTGCCATGTAGCCCAGGTTGACCTTGAGTTCCCAAACCTCCTGTATCCACCTCCTGAATGCTGGGATACAGGTGTGTGCCACCTCTCCTAGCTCAGAGTATTTGCTCTTATTTTCTTTGGACACACACACACACACACACACACACACACACCATAGAGCATGGAGAGCTAAGCTGAAATGGATATTGAAAAGGAAAAGCACTCCTGAGACCTAGACATGCACTTGAGAAGTCAACACTCCCATCTGTGGCCTTGCTAGGCTGGGACTACTGGATGTTTCAAAGTGGTAGTGCTTTGGTAAACATGGGAGTCCGTTCACAGCACTTGTGGACCATTTGAAGTCACAGAAATCAGGAAGGGGTTTGCAGACTCTAGACATCCTCAGGATGAGAATGGGCTCTCTCAAAAACTGATCAGTTTTATTACTTAGCAATTTCATAGCTGTCTATAGCGTATTCTGATTCCCTTCTCCGCACTCCCCTTATCCTCCTACCTGGGTCCCCCCATCCCTAGCCACTCCCTTTCCCAGTTTCATGACTTTTGGTTCTGTTTTGTGATTCATTTATTTTAAGCAGACGGCCCTCTATTTTTCAAACTCTTTCAACAGTGAGGGTGATATTCTGTACTTAATATCTGTCCGTTGACTGATTTTTTTCCCTGTCCTTTGGGTAGATCAACTGCAATGGCTTCACTCTGAGTGACCAGAGGGGCCTACAAGCTGTGGGCGTGGGCATCTTCCCCAACCTGGGCCTCGTGAACCATGACTGCTGGCCAAACTGCACTGTCATCTTCAACAATGGCAAGTGAGTACCTCTTCACCTGGGCTGTGTAGTGGGGATAAGACACAGTTTTCCACTTGACTTCAATTAAAGTCAAACTTCTGAACTTGGCTGACCATGGATATCCATGTTCAGCAACTCAGGGTCTTAGTCCAGACTAACTGTGTAGAGAGGAAGGCACTGAGTGGGATGCCATTGATTCTACCCTGCCAATTCTTTGAGGCTGGCTAGATAAAACCATTAACTACTGTTTTAAAATGTGAGCTCTGGAATCATTTACCTAGAGCCAAAGCCTCAAAGAAGGATCCTATTCTAGCTAAGGCCTCACAAGAAATTAGAAAGTGCATTCAAATAGTTTACTCAAAGAGAATTTACTGGTTTGAGGGCAGGATTTAGGAAGAAGCAGGCGAGGACTGGTGAGGTGATCTATGCTGAGCACACAAAACCATTCCTACCCATGCTAGCACGCCAACAGAGAAAGTTCCTTTCTGGATCCAGTGAAAGTCTAAGACATGATAAGGTTCCTTGGGCCGAGCTATGCGGTACAACTCTGCCCACACAGAAGCTAATCAGTGCTGGGATTACAGGATAACAACTCTAGCCATGTTCTCCTCCCCTTGGCCAACCTCACTCAGAAGCCAAAGAGCAAAGAAATCTGGATGATGCAGTCCAGCCCTTTGCCCTCAGAAAGGCACAGATCAAAGACACAGGGCAAACACTTGCATCTTCCGAGTAGGGCACAAAGAAAAGGAATTAATAAATAACCTGGGCCTGACTGTGCATGGCTCAGGCTAGGGAGATCTGAAGGGTGAAGCCTGAACGATATGCACTGCCCTCAGTCATAAAGATTGTGTCACATAATAGACGAAAGCCAACTCTGAGCCATCAATCAGCAGCTTTCTCCCCAAAATGTCCTTGAAACCAAGGACAGTGATTGCTGGATCTCAGCGGAGAATCAGGGTTAAGCGGCAACAGCCAGGACTATAATTTCTTATTTCCTTCCTATTTCTAACCACTGCTTCTAAAGCCATTAAGAAAGATGTCAAAGATCAGGAAGGCTTATTTTGGACTCTGAGGATAGTATTTTCTAGCATGTCGTGTTTCTTGGTCTAAGCTTCCAGGCACAATTGTCCTAAACCTCATGGAGTCTATTTAAGAGGGGTGTTGCTCAAATGTAGCCTGGTTAGCAGAGTGGATCATATTTAGCCATGCACAACTTCTGTAAGTGCCCATTACCCAGGACCCCTCTTTTCATTGTACAATGATCTAGGACTCCTATTTCAGAGCATCTCTGGTGTCTGCTGTAGCTTCTTTGCATCTACTAATTGTGAGTGGCCTGTGTTCCCTGGGTTTGTTGGCTTTTGTGCAAGGGAGAAGATCATTTGCCTGTCTGCCTACCACACTGGGAATAATAACCCTGGGCATGGTATTAGTGGGTCACAACAAAATCTAAGCTCTACATATGCAAGTCAGACTCTCCCCAAAAGAGTCATCCAAAGAGGCCATGTTCACCCATCATGTCAGGGGACAGTAATGACATTCCTGTATCTCTTAGCAGTCTGTTTTCAGACATGTTGTCTTGTGACAGCTTCATTACTGGATTCTAAGTGGAAATCTGAGGGCATGGGAAAGGGAGTCGATTATTCAGCAGTGAATGTCTCTGTATCTGCATTGTGTGACCCTGTCCCAGCGGGATTTTCACTGTACCAGGCAGCATCCTGGCAGGGGAGGGATGTGGCTGTGACTGACAATGCTCTGATTGCATCTTCCCAGAATGCTGTGCACACTTCTGGCTGGAGTGGAACAGCTGGCGGTATTGATTTCCTGTGGGTGTCTGTTTTGTCTTTCAGTCATGAGGCAGTGAAATCCATGTTTCACACGCAGATGAGGTGGGTCAGTCTTCTCACACCCCTGTGTCTCTGACTCATCTCCCTCACTTGCCTGGCTTCTGGAACAGCCCTTCCTGACTCCTTGGCTTCTGTCATGCTGTGTCGTGCCCGACGCTGCAGTGTCTTAGATCCATTGAATGGCAATGTTTATGTGCTTGGATTCACTACGGCTTCCTCACCCACCTACCACTTGCCTTGCTGTTTTTCTCCTGACTTCTTTATTTTTACTGCAAAGTTTGAACCTAACTAGTTTCTAGTTCATCACTTCATCCCCAAACTCCTTTGTCTCCTAAACTCTGCTTACCGTGAAATAAGAATGCTCACTACTAACCACCCAAAGAACTGTGTGGTGTGATTGTCTGTAGACCCAGCTTTTCATCCAAGCCAGTAGCAGCCAGATCTGTGATATTTTG
Organism: Sigmodon hispidus; assembly: GCA_004025045.1. Classification (NCBI taxonomy): domain Eukaryota; kingdom Metazoa; phylum Chordata; class Mammalia; order Rodentia; family Cricetidae; genus Sigmodon; species Sigmodon hispidus. The sequence goes on from PVIH01003466.1 coordinate 109,069, forward strand.
GTAAATATGTATTCATAGTATACTTTTTATTGATTAAACTAGAAACATGTGGTTTAGGTAACATTTTACTCTGAACTTTTTTTTTCTTTAAAGAAAACATGAGATAGTTTGTTCTGAAACCATTCTGAATGACCATGGTGCAGGAACATAGATTTAGATCACCCTCAATCCCATGTTCCAACACTGTACAAGTTTTATAAAGTTTTTAAATTTTATTTTATTTTTTATAGTTTTGCAGAGAGGCAAGGACAGTAAGATGGGGGAAGCTTTTTTTTTTTTTTTTGAAGGCGAGTAAATGCTTTTATTTAAACTAGAAAATGTGAGTTATCACTTAAAAAGTAGAAACTACAAAAAGCAATTGTCAAATGCATGAGATCTTCATCAAGTCTTCCTGCTAACTCCTTGGTTCCCAAGCATAGAGACAACATTAGATGTTTAAAACTCTTGACTGACAATCTATTCTCTGTAAACTAAAAAAATATATTTCTGTAAGTAAGGCGCAAACATATTAATATACAAATGGACATATTTTAAAAGAAGTATAGATAAGAAACACACATTGGACTGTCATATTATATGCTAATATACTTGGTTATTTTAAAATCAAAACCAAACAAATTTATACATTATACTAATATATAAATCATATGTACATAAGACAAGTATTTTGGTTAGAAATAAAAGACGAAAATAATAAATTGAATATAAGTTTTACATTACATTAAATTTTACAGGTCCAGGATGCTGTCTGGTCACATTGTTACCTTTTGGGTTCATAGAAGCTAACAATCTGTTAAGTTAATACATTGTAACCGATTTCTATCTAGAAGTAACAGGATGTTAGTTCTGACAGAGATGAGCCAGGCACAGCTGTTCTGGAGGGCTAGAACTAGTCTAGGTGAGATAACCTCTGGACCTGCAACTTTCTAGCTACTCCACAAGCTTGGAATTGTAACCAGCGGTCAGCCTCCGCAGCTCTTTTCCAGAGTCTTCATTCACAGTTCCCTTTTCTGGCCAAGTATCATGCTTTGTCCATGTAGGGGTGTATATTCTTTATTAAATATTATAAGGTTCCTCATTGCTAGGAAGGCTTATTCCTAGAATCTGATCTAGATGAGACTGAATTGGACAGGACAGCAGTCATCAGGAGAGCAGGTAGCTGGGAAAGAAAGTTAAGGAAGAAACTTATGGATTATATCAAAACCATTACTCATCATGGTCAGGATCTGAATTTTTTTTTATACTCTCTGTGTCTGACATAAAACATGTAACATAAGATGACAATATCTAAAATTAAATAATCAAGAGCACAGTTTGGCCTAATGGGGTGGAGGTAACATATGAAACAAACCTTTCTAAAATACCAAAATTTACATATTTTAATGAGATTGACTATACAGTTGCCCCTGTATTTACAGTTATTTGTACTCTATGAACTATCTAACTTATATTTAAAAGGTTTAAAATCAGACTTAAGAATGAATCACTATAGGATTGTCTCCATTTTTATTAATAGAAAGTAAATATTGTTTAATTTTTAATCCCAGATGATTGTACCATAGGACATGTTAGATATGAATTAAATCGATAAACATTCATACTAAAGGTATAAACCACCATGGATGTTGTTACTAGAGATTAATTTCGTTTGTATAATGGTGGTAAGAACAGTCCACCCAAATCTTTGGATATTTCTAGCTAGAGTAAATGGAATGAAAGTTTCATTTTAAAATTAGATATTTTGTTTTGTCCAAATTACACTTAACAATGAGAATATATTTTTTTTATGTATTTATAATAATATATATTTATAAAAACAACAAAAAACTTTAATTTTGAATAAGGTAGGGTATAGGGTAAGCAAATTGTCAGCAACAAAAAAGCATGATCAAATGAAAAACAATATTTTAACTTCCTTAAAACCAAGTATTTTATCATTTAGGAATGTATCCAGTAGAATAATGATGTCATAAACAGTTTTTGAAACAGCTAATTACAAAAATATGTAAGAGACATAAAACGTGAGAGAAATGTTTAGTGCATCAGAGCACTTGACTGTCAGTGGCATTGGAGATGAATATCACGCAGCACTCGTGGACTGAGAGATGAACAGTAGTTAAAATAATTACTGCAGGAACCAAGGACGGAAGGCTTGGATTAGTTAGTGTGTTCTCAGGTGATGTATGGAAGCCTCTGGTCTCCTGGATACAGTCCTGATCTTTTAATCAGAACAACGTCTTTGATGTCATCCAAGTTTTTGATTTTGTTTTTTGGAAGACTCTGTAATTAATTTTGATTTTTAATTATTAAAGTTGAATTTAAAAATTTAATTTTTCTTCTAATGTTACAGAAATTATTTTTTTACAATATTATTTGTTTATCTACTCTATCAAGTTTGATGGACCTGGTTCCACATGTCATTCCTCAGTGCCTGGGTCCTAATGGGGAGGACCAAATGATGAGAAGATAAAGAAAATGGACAAGCTGGGGTCGGGTGATCTTGTACAAACTATGTCTTATGCCAAGCAAGTTTATTAAGAAGTACAGAATCTTATAAACAATTTGTGGGAGAAAAATAGGACCTAGTCAGCAGAAATCCATCAAACAACAGGACAAAGTCAGCAGGAAGCTAATCAGGCAATATTGTACAAAGGGAACACAGGGTGTCTCCAGGGCATCATGGGCCTTGGGACTGATAACTCCTGTCTCCTCAGGGAGAAAAGCCACGTCCCAGGAATAAACTTTAACTCCCTTGAGGCTCTGACTTCAGTCCCAGACAGAACCTTGTGACATCTGACCTGGAGCAAAGACACAGACAGAGTAGATTCCTTTTGTCTTTTCCTCAGGGCCTCTGAGAAAGCCTGGGACTGCCTGGCTGTCAGCATTTTATAAACAGATTTAACCATTTGTCCAACCAAACAAGTTTCATAATCACTACTTAAGTTAGGAATATTCTAAGTAAACATAACTTTCTAAGCAGATATATATGTATATATAAAAATATATTTAAAGCAATGACTGACTGTTTAAAAGCAAAGGCTTTTGTCCAGTGGGAAAACATGTTAAAAATCACAGGTTTTAAATGTTCATGTAATAAAAGGATACTAGGAACAAATCGGTCCATGAGGGAATATTGTAGAAAATCAAGCATTAATTTTATCTTAGGGTATTGAGTTGATCTAAAAACTTTTATAAGCTTTCACACTGTTTTTTGACTAAGTCACAAGTATATATTCTTTTTTAAAAATTTATTTTGATTTATTTATAAAATAAAATCCTTTTTTCCACATACACAACTATATTTTCAAAACAACTTTTGACAACATTCTTTAATCTTAACATCATAATTATTAAAAAATTTAGGGAACAATTTTAGTGAGGTAATTTTAATGAAAGCTCAGGAAGCTGTATCTAAAACACAGAAGATATGATATCTTAGGTATCTATAAGTTATAAAAAGTTAAAGAACATTGACTGATTTCTTAACCAAATCTAATTATTTGTTAAAGATTCAAGTTATTATAACATGTAGCTTGAAATGTTTTTTTTTTTTTGTTAAAGGAACATTTACTTCTTATTAATGTTTATGAGACATCAAAAGTATAATAAGGCTTCCAGAGCAGGGTAAAGTTTGGTATTTATAACTTTATTATTATTAAACTAAAAGAACAGAGATGAATAACTTTTTAAACATGTCATACATGTCAACAATGTAATATACTGAAGTGATCTGTAAACTCTAGGAGGTCTGGATAAGCCTTAAAGTAGATTTTTAAATTTTTTTTCAAAGCAGTATATCAAATATTTATTTATAGCCGTGTCATAAAATGTGCATTCATCTATGCGATGTCGACACACCTCATACGTTTCCGAAGATCAATTTTTCACCAAAGACACCTTTAAGCCACTTCTGCGGTCCCGTGCCATTCAGGAAGTGGTCGGTCAGCTTCAGGCACCCATCGGAACGGCCATGCTGCGCGCCACGAGAAAACATAGAAAGCGATTTTTAAATTTTTTTTAAAAAATAGAGTTTTTTCCTTACATAGGCCTGCTAAAATAAGGATCTTAATTATGCACTTGTTTTTAAAAGGCAGTAATGGTCAAAATATTCTTAAAATCTTTTAAATGTTTGTATATATGTATGTATTTGACCATATATTTAAATATATTCATATATATATATATATACTCACATAGAAAAGCAAATCTAAAAGCATAAACACAAATTATTCTCTTAATTTTTGGAATAAGGAGTTTAGTATCTCAAGGGAAGGCAATTGATTACTAGGAAAAATGTATTCTGTAGTAGGAGCAATTACCTCTCAGTTAATTTATATATTTAAGCAGTAGGGACCATGCTGTAGGCCCAGAATGAGATCAAGGAGATAGCATCTTGGCTAGATTATGTCTGGTTTGATTATGTAGTCTTGTCTTTAAAAAGCTAATTTAAAGAATTTATTTTTTATTATTTTTATGTGTATGGATAGATGTTTTGCCTGCATGTATGTCTATGCACCATGTGCTTGCAGTGCCCACAGAGTTCAGAAGAGGGCACCAGATCATGGGACTGGAGTTACAGTCTTGACCAACCAACCAAGTAGGTGCTGGGAGTTGAACTCAGGTCCTCTGGAAAAGCAGCCAGTGCTCTTAAGTGCTGAGCCATCCTTCCTACCCAGATTTTGTTTTAAATTTAAAAACTCATGTTAATTGTCCCAAAGAATGGCTTATGGCCAGTTGCCATTTCCACTTGTTTTACTTATGTGGTCACATTGTTTAAATACACTTTCTGCTTTTATCATTATTCTGTTTCTTAAAATTATAGTTTGGCCTGAAATTATAGTTTGACTTGAGGCAAAATGAAGCTCAGCTGAGCTAACAACTTTAGTTTACATGAGCATTTGCTTATAAGCCAATTTGGCAGCAAGTACATTATGTAAAAATAAACAAACCATAGCCATGAGTAGACACATAGTCTATATAAGTGATCATACTTAAGATATATTTTAATAAACCAAGATTTTAAGCATTCCTATTTGTTGGGATTATATTTTCTATAACCTCATTAGGAAAAGGAAACAACAGAGAGGTCTTTAGTAGACATAAATCTAATAAATGATATATAGTCCAACTAATAAAAAACTTTACATTTAACAGTTCTTTAAAAATATTTTGAAGAAATCATATAAATTTTATGTTACCAATTATATAAATAAAATAAAAATGTATATATGTATATATTTTTTAAGTATATATAATTAGAATCTGTTTTGGAAGTAAATCCTTATCAAAATCTATGTACGTATCAATAAAGATTTATAAAAATTCACTATTCCTAAAAATATTCTTTTAATATGTTGTAAGATGTTTAGAGTACTCACAATTATAAAATAGTATATACTTATTAGTTCTTAATATATGATCACAATATTTCAATTAAGTCTGCACTTGTACTTTAATTGGATATGCCAAAAACAATTATAGCATCCAACAGAAGTTTCTCTGTTTCTTCAAGATCTGCTAAAGACTTAGTATCACAAAAGATCGAGTCCTGTAATCTTAAGGTTCTCTGACTCTTTCAATAGCTGTGGGGATAGTGGTTTTGTTTTGTTTGTTTTTATTGTGAGTTGGAGGTCACAGCTTGTGCCAAAGTCAGGTCTGGCCACCCTTTCACAAGAGGACAATTAAAAGAGACAAATTAAAAATGGTAAGCAAAGGAAAAATGCATTTAATTCAGATCACATTGGGTAGTTGTGGGAGGAGAACAAAGAGATCCCACAAATGCCTCAAGTCCGTCTTTAAGGTCCTGAAGATCAAAGTTTAACTAGAGGGGTATGCGCATGTGACAGTTCTGGTCAAGGTCCCCTCTGCTCTCCATGATTCATCATCGTCTGATTTTTAATCTCATCCCGTGAGTGGTTAGAACTGCATGAAATCTCTTTCTGGGAAATAAGTTTCCTTTTGGCTCTTCCCTCTCCTCAAAGAAACTCCCACATCCTTCGGGTCCACTCTTTCATCAACCTGATAGTCAGACTGAGAGATATGAGTGCACCTAGAACATCTTTATATCTGCCAGCCCTGAAATAAGGGGGATCAGGATAGTTTAGGAACATTTAGTTGGCTTCTTGTTAGAAAAACAGAAGTAAAGGAACACAGATCCCACGTTTAACAGGATCTACCAATCAAATAACAGATAAGGAAACTCACCAAGATGCTTGCAGATGGGTCTCAGCATAAATTCTAAGAAATGATATTGAGGGGATAGCTTCATTTGCTTACCTTCAACTGCCCTAGAAGTTCCCTTAAGCTGTAGGAACCCTGGCTGGGGCTAATAGATTTTTGTCTTTAAGGCTGACAGAAATGTCAAGACTGGATAATAAAGACACTTAACTGTGAACATGAACAAAAAACTGCTCATGGAGAAGTATAAGATAGACAAAGCAGGGCCAGAGAAAGAGGAGAGGAGACACCCACTCTAGAATTTACCCTTTGTTTCGATATAAAAGCCAAAACAATAATTTTAACATCTAATTTAACACAGAGATAGTTTTTTGAAGACCTCTTTATTATGAATTAACAATGTTATCAGTTTTTGAAAGATATTTTATGTTTTAATTAAAGCATAGTGCCTGTTTGTAAATTCTGTTTTTAAACTTCATTGCCTAAGACTTTGTTAAGCATGTGAAATAAATCATTTTGGAAGTAGTGAATTGTGGTTGTTTGAAGGAGAATGCCCTCCATAGGCCATATACTCAAATGTTTGGTTCTTAGTTTGCAAGTGTGGCTTATGTCAAAAAGTGTGGTGATGTCAGGGTAGGCTTTGAGGTTTAAAAAGCCCATGCCAGGGCGTTTTGTCTCTTTGCCTGCAGTTTGAGGATCAGATGGGAGTTGTCAGCTGCCACTCTAGCACCATGCATACCTGTCACCTTGCTATGTTCCTAATGTCTGCAAGAAACACTTGGCTGAGACTCTGGCTTGCAGTTTGGTTAACACAGCTATAGAACTATAAAGGATTGGAGATGGAAGGGGTCTGCAGCTCAGGGTCAATCAGACTTGCCCCAGGGAGCTGGATTGAGGAAGGAGCCAGTCCAAGCCTTCAGTAATTGCTTTAACTACTATTCATCTCTCAATCCATGATTCTTAATATAGATAGTTACTAACATAAGCTGGTTTGACCTAACAGCTTTTGTGCTTTATGGTGGCAACAAATATGTAAGGATATAACAATGACGTTTGTTACCTTTAGTATAGTGATAAACAAACTATCGGAGACATTCATCCCATCATTATAAAACCGACTTTGTGCTATCTAATTTTGCCTAACTGTGGCCTATTGAATGTGTTCTAAGCACATCTAAGGCAGGCAAAGCCAAGTACGTTAGATGTATTAAATATATGCTTATAGTATTTTCAATGTATCATGGATTTATTGGGGCGCACCTTGCTATGTACTGAGAAGCATCTGTTGTGTAAATGGGATGGGGACCTATGTATCTCCCTCTTTCCATTTCTAGGGATCGAACCTAAGACCCCAGCTGTTAGACAAGCATTTCATACCGGAGATACATCCCCAGCCCATCTCTAGTTTTTTTGTTTGTTAGTTTGTTTTTAGATTATCCATCACTAATCTTCCCAGGCTTGCCTTGAACTCTACTGTCCAGACAGGCCTTGAACTTACCACCTCAGTCTTTGGAGTAGTTGAGATTATAGGCATATTGTCATATTAAGTGGCATAAAGTTAATTCGTTTTTGGAAACTTTCTTTTCCCTCACTTCCCTTCCTTCCCGTGCCTTCTCCTTCCTCCTTTTCCCCTTGTCTTCCTCATTTTTCTCTTCCTCCTTTCCTTTCCTGCTCCTCCTCTCTTTCTTTCTTGATATAGTGTCTTGCTGCATAACCCAGGATGGCCCTGAGCTTCCTATATAGCCCAGGATGACCTCAAACTCATAATCCTCAAGAGTGCTGGAATTACACCATCCACCACCACACTCACTTTGATTTTGATTTTTTTTTTTTACCCCACACTCTTGAAATAATCTGAGACACCTGAGGTTTTGCAGGGGAATCAGTTTCTGAAAGTACCAATCAATTTGCTACCGAATCACACTGGGTCATGATATATCACCATGGTGGCCATCTCTGCAAAAGAGTCTAGTGCTGAATACATATTCCCCCAAATATATCATGCCCAAAACACAGAATATGGAGGCTGAGGATATAATTCAGTATAAGAATGCTTCCAATTTGCTTTCCTATTGCACTAAGGCACTAGCCATCTACTGTCCTCATCGGCCCAGGAGAGGCCCACATAGAACATCTTAGAACATTAGTGGAGCCCTAAAAACAAGGTTCTTCCCCATGAATAGCTGAAAGCCATCCGCTGCCAGTGTAAAATTCTCAATGGATACCTGAGTGCTAACCTTGGCTCTGTCTCCCTAGTGCTCTGGGATCTTGAGGGGAAATGACTTATTTCTCTTATGTTGGCAGCCTTCTTTGTGAAATGAGGGTCCTCTACAGCTTGGAAATATCAGGATTTTCAGCAGAGCAGTGGGCAAGGTCACATGGCTTCTTCCCCCACTTGTCTTTTATGACTTTAGTTATGGCTCTTAGTGAAAATTGCTAAGTGTCCTTGGAATGCCAGAGTACCAGCTGCCTGGCACCACCAGGGATTAACATTTAAACTGTGCTCTAGCCAGACAGCCAATGGTCTGCGAAGGCAGCAGATCACATCTTCACATGCCATCTCTGCTGGGAGATTAAAATGTGGGTGTGAGGAAGATGGGGAGTCAGTCAGTCTGGAGCTCAGTCTCGCTCTCAAGACAGTGGTCAGCCATGCCTCTGCCCTCTGCCAGTGGCTTTGCCTTTCTGGATATCATTCCTTGTGTTCTTATCTCATTCTGTGGGCGTTTGGGACAAGGCATTCCATGAAATACTGGGTCTAGCTAGTGTACCAATATTGACCTTGGACTGCTCAGTGGGCTTCTGAGCTGTGTGTATCAGTAGTGGCTACCGCAGGACAAACAAGCTAGTGTTATCAGTGATATGTACATGCAGCTCCTTTCTACCATATGGAGTTTAACTGTATCTTCTAAGACAGAATATAAATAATATCCCTACCTTCTTCCTGTCCCTTTCATAGGAACAAAGGAGTAAGAGGAAGGTGGTCTTCAGACTTTCTAAGGCTCCATTCAGTTGTTTTTATACACATTCTGTCTCTCCTTGGCTTCCCGGGAGCCAGCCAGGGCTTTGTGCATGCTTGACAACAGTCTTCTCTTGAGCTACACTCACATCAGCTCCAGCATCATCACATGGTGTCCACTTATGGGAAAGGCTTTGGAACCTTAAGTCACCCCAGCTATCTGGGCCTGCAAATTCCAGCACTGTGTTTTTATCTTCTCAGAAGTCATGGAAGGGGGTGCCTCTGAATTTCTCTAGGGTGCTGGAATCTTGCTTTTCACCTGGTACTTGACAATCTTTTTGGGAGGTGATAACCAGGAATCTCTGCCCAGCAGTGAGATCCTGGGCTTCAGGGGATACAGGAGCACAGTAGAGCACAGTTGAGAACTGAGCTTACAGGCCTGGCCACTACCTCCTCTCCTTCAGTGTGACTTTGTGGTGGGAAGTGCATGGCTGAGAGGCACTGGGCTGGCTTAGCTGGACAGATGACAGTTGTTCAGGGCCTTTAAGCTTCAGTACCTTCTATATTATTACACAATAAGGTGGGTCATTTTCTGAGTAACTGAGGGTCATGCTCAGGCTAACAGGAAATAAAAATAAATAAAATTAAGAGACTTGTTATTAGATGTCAGCCTGGGCTACAGAGCAGATTCCAGAACAGCCAGGGTGGTTACACAGAGAAACCCTGTCAAGAAAGAAAAGAAAGAAAGAGAGAGAAGAAAAGAAGGAAGGAAGGAAAAAGAAAGAGAATCAGGCTAAGTTGCAGGCCTTTTATATTCAGATTTTTTCTGTGGTCTCCAGTGAGCATAAATTTGCTACATAGTATAGGCCCGAACCATTGAACAGAAGCATAAAGTCCACAGGGGATTAAGGTTTAGCACAGACTGGGCCAAGATGGCGGCATCATGTATGCCACAGAAGATGTGATCTCCAAACTAAGGAAGTGATTTCTAGATGTCCTGTTTTCTCTGTTATTATTCATCCTGTTACAGATCAGTATCCAAGTGTATGAAACTGTGGGTGTAGAAACTGCGTAGGGCTTTAAGACCAAGCCCAGTCCTTTATGGGGGACTTTTATTTGAACCAATCCCAGGAGAATTAACGAACCAAGTAGATGTGCCAGCAAATGAGTACATTAACTCTGCTTGAGGTTGTGAGCCTTCCCAGGGTATGAGTGTTTTCTCTGAGCCTCAGTGGAAGCTGCTGTCTTTGAAGCTGGGTTCCTGGAACCCCTGGAGAATACAAATCAGCACGGGTTCTGCTGACTTCTTTTTGTCCTGCTCCAGAATTGAGCTCCGAGCCCTGGGCAAGATCTCGGAAGGAGAGGAGCTGACGGTGTCTTATATAGACTTCCTCCACCTGAGCGCCGAGCGCAGGCAGCTGCTGAAGAAGCAGTACTACTTTGACTGCTCCTGTGAGCATTGCCAGAAGGGACTGAAGGATGACCTCTTCCAGGCAGTGAAGGAAGACCCCAAGGTACACACTCAACTCTGCTTCAGGGTCCGAGGCTACCTTCCCTGGAGCTGGGCAAATGTGGGCCTTGAGGAGATGGCATGGGGTGGAACACCGATCAGGGCAGGCAGGTCCCAGCTGACACTGGGGAAGTTTGAAGAATTTCTCTGGGAAGGAGAGCAATGGCCCAACTGTACTGTTATTATGGACACTGGACAACATGACCTGTATGAAAGGGCTGGAACACAGGCACCCAGCACCATTCACTCCCCACCATGCCCTTGTGCAGGTTAAGTAATGTGGAGATCTTCGGAGAGCAAAGTTCAATAGGCAAAGGAATTTGAATACCGTTTTCCTAGTTCTGTAGAGATGGATATTACGGAGGCAAAGGAATTTGAATATTTCCTAGTTCTGTAGACACGGGTATTATGGAGATGGGGCAGGCTTGCCAAGAGGATGCCAGCTGAGCTGGGAGAGACTGAGATGCCAGTGGACAGTGTCCAGGTAAAGCCACATGAAATATTTAGACAGTTACAAACAGTATCAACAAGGGGCAGAAACCAGAGAGGGTGCCAATTCATGCTCATTCAATTCCTCCCTTGGAGTACATGGGGGTGGAGGAGCATGGAGGTGGGTCAGCACAGGCATGGGGGTACTGTTCTCACGGCTGAGCAAACTCTGTCAGAAGTTCAGAAGGCGTAGGCAGTTTCTAGATCTGTGATTAGAGGAACAAGGGGAAAAACCCTGAGGAACAAAATAATTGGCTCTAGTCAGAGCAGGGAAAAGTGTCTTCTAAGGCTTCCTCTTTTCCCCAGTAAAGATGTCTTAGCAGAAGCATGGAAGAAGTTAACGGGATGCTTCTGTATAGCTGGTACTCTGATAGTGTCTGTGGGTTACACATACATAAACTTCTAAATTTCCCTCTGAATACTGTGTGTAGAAGGAAATGTGCTCATGGTCAGAGCAGAGGAGCTGAGTGAATCCCAGGGTGCTGTTCATGTGACCTGTCTCATGGCTCCATTACCTAGTGGTGTATGTGCTCATTAATGTTTAGAAAACACCTCCACCTTTCACCACCACCCCAGCATCTCTCCCTATCATCCCTGGACTGCTCTGCACAATGTTCTGGCCAATAACTTACTTGTATTCTTACTACATCATATAAACATTTTCACCAAGAAGTTCTCTTTCTAAGTATCTATCCAGAAGATACATTTACACAATTAGTATAATATATGTGGGTAAAGATAGATGTGGTGATACTTTCGGGAACCCTAAAATACTGGAGGGGGAACCCTCAAACCATTGCATATAGAGAAATATATGAACACAAGAGATGCCTTAAATCATTCAAATACACGAAGTGGCATCTCTATGCAGCTCTGCAGTGAGATCTGTTCCTCAAGGGTAAGGGTTAGGGTTAGATGCCATGTACATATCTTACTTTGCTAGAATTACTCTATCTGATGCCCCACATTGGACAGTGTAAACCTCAGTGAAACCAGTCTTACAGATCTGAAAGTCAGAGGCCCACAATTCAGCTGTTGACAGGCTCTGGGGTAAGATTCTATTCTGGATGTTTCTCCTGTGCTTATAGAAAGCTATCTCTCCTGGTGTGTCTCCTCCTCCTCCTCCTCCTCCTCCTCCTCTTCCTCTTCTTCATAAGGTAATCAGTTGTGTGGGGTTAGGGATCCACCCTACTTCAACATGACCTCATCTTAAAGTAATTGTATCTGCAAAGATGCTACTTCTAAGTAAGGCTGAATTTGGAGGTTTGGGGGCTTAGGATTTCAAAGTATGAATTTTGAGAGGATGACATTCAATTGGTAACATCATATATGTTTACCATGCTATAAAAATTAAAGGGGACATGCATGTACACTTTGACATGTAAGCAGTTAGTATCCATGAAGAAAATAATAGAAGAAAGCTGTGACCTAATCAGGAACGGCAATTAAGCATGGAGTAGAGAAACAGAGTCAATCCTCCCATGCAGGATATAAAGTAGCTGGGGCCAAGGATTATGTTTTTTTTTTTTTTTTCCAGAAACAATTTCTTTTTCAGGGAATCAAAGGTATTGTATTCTGGGACTTGCATACTGTTAGTATTTGTGCACGATGCTCTGGACACTACAGAGAGAATAAGGGATCTACCTTCATCCTTCCCTTTTAGCACCAAAGAGTGTGTTTTAACCATGAGCGTTGGAGCCCGACTCTCTGCAGGTGTTTGCTAACTCTGCCACTTAGTAAATTTTTTTTGTAAGTAAACAAGATCCTCTTCTCCACCTTTCAAAATTATGCAACACATAGTAGTTTAGGTCTTTATATATTTGTGGTCAGTTTCTACAGTTTAGAAAGTGATGGGTGATCTCAGGTCCTACTCTGTCACAATGGACAGGTTGCTAGTAGCGATAACATGCTGATGTCTCTCAGGTTGACATGTCTCTGATAAGACTGGTGATTTCTGTTTGGATTTAACTAGATTTAACTAGCAAAATCTTTCTAATATTTCTTAAACAGCATATTTGGTTTTCTATTTTAAAAAATTAAATTGCATTTATTGGCTGGGTATGGTGGGACATGCCTTGAAGTCCAGGGAGTGGGACTCTGTGAGTTTGAGGCCAGCTTGGTCTACATAGTGAGTTCCAGGACAGCCAGGGCTATGTAAGAGAGAGACTTTGCCTCAAAAATAAACAACCCCCATAAACCACAAACCACATCTACTTATGTGTTATGTTTAGATGTGTGTGTGTGTGTGTGTGTGTGTGTGTGTGTGTGTGTGTGTGTGTGTGTGTGTGCAGATTAGAGGACAATGTTCGGGAGTTGATTCTTTTCTTCTACCTTTGGGTCCCAGGGATTAAATTTAAATCACCAGGTTTGGTGACATTTGCCCTTACCCATTGAGCCATCTTGTTGCCTCTTAAACTGGGTTCTTTATTAAAGTAAATAAATGAACTCAAAATGAAAGTAACTCAAGCTGGGGCCGGAGAGATGGCCCAGCAGTTAAGAGCACTGGCTGCTCTTCCAGAGCTCCTGAGTCCAATGCCCAGCAACCAACAACATGGTGGCTCCCAGCTGTCTGTGATGAGATCCAATGCGGTCTTCTGCTGTGCAGACATACATGTAGACAAGACTGTCATATGCATAACTACTTTAAAAATTAACTCAACATAAATATTTGAACAGGAAAGATTAAATATACCTTTACATTTTTTAAAATGAATTAATTTGAGATAAAGTCTTCCTGGGTGGCCAGAGCTTTCTTGAACTCATTATTTAGTTCAGACTGGCTTACTGACTCACCCTGTGCCATCACATGCTCTCCAGTGCTGGGACTACAGGTGTGTGCCATACCTGGCTAGCATATCTTTTTAAAAAGTCATTATAATGTAATAAGAATGTAAAAGCAAGAAAACACAAACAAAACAGCAACAACATAAAATAAAACTGGGAAAGAATGGAGAAGCCTGTTTCCTGTTTTCTAGTTCTAGCTGTAACCCTGAACTCTGAGCCTGGGCAAATCTCTTCCTTTCTGTAAAATGGAAAGCTGGAAGAATTTAGCGGTGTCCCCTCAGTTTGGACTGTACACTGTACACTCATCACAATTGTCTTTTTTTTTTTTTATGAGTGTCTCATGAAGCCCAGGCTATCCTAGCCAGCCTTCCAAGGGCTCTAACTACAGACTGAGCCACCAGGCCAAGTTCGGCTGTTTTCTTTGTCTTCCTTTTAACACTTTACCGCAGTCTGTGAGCAGTCTTTTGGTTAGTCCACCAGCTTGGCTGTCAGTCAGAAGCAGAAGTTTTCCTACCTCCTTCATTGTATGCACAGTAACCCCTAGGAAATGCAAGCAAAAGTTTTAAATGAAAAAGTAAAAACAAAATATAAAACCCCTTTCTCAGTTGTACCTCTGGGCACTGTTTGTTTAGCCCAATTGGGTCTTTCTTTTTCTCTGTCTACCCTGCAAGACTACTTTTCCAAGGTCAGGAACAAGCATCCCTCACCTCTCTGTTGTCCTCGGCCTCTCCCACTGCTGCCCGGGGGGGCTTGGCTTTCTTTTTAGCCCCGCCCCTTTTAGCCCCTCCCACTTACCTGGCTCCTCCTCTCGCTGCTTCACCTTGTTTCTGGGACTTCTCTTCTAGTTCCTCCTTTTCTCCTCTTGCTCCCCCATCTTCTTCCTTGGACTTTGATACATTTGGCACTCCTTCCCACCAAAACAAAAACAAAACCAAATCAAAAAAACTAACGGTGTCCTCATGGGAACTGTTTTTGTAGCTACGGTATTTCCTTACCTCATATAGCAAAATTTGTTTTGATAGACTTTGACCAGATCACTACACTGATTAGTCTATCTAATGTGGGAAACCAGATTATTCTGGCTTTCAGAGAGCTGACAAAAATTTCTTGTGTTATCCTTTCAATCAAGAAATAACTAATGGCTGTCTGCTAAGACACTTGGAAGGGTCTGCACGGCCATAATCATAACAGCCCTCTTAGTAAGTTCCAGTGGCCACTGGAATATGATTTTTGGATCAGGCCCTCAGCTTTACTTCTGTTCTGGCTAGTAATTATTTAGTAATTTTGTTTTTTTGTTTCTTGAGATAGGATCTCTTGTAGCCCAAACTGACCTTAGCTCCAGATCCTCCAGCCTGATACCTCCTAGGTGCAGGGGCTATAGGCACACACCACTGTGGGTGGCTTTGCTTCTTTATATTAAAATCAATATCTCAGATGAAGACAAAAATACAAGGCCTAGCTGTGGATTATATAGTTGACTTTTAGACAATAGGATCCTATACCAAAATTCCAGAGGAAACACAGCAGAGTCAATGTCAAGTTCTGCTCTCATGTCCAAAAGCCCAGCAGTGAGGTAGACATCCAAGGACTGGGTGATAGAGGTTCTGATCTTTGGACACCAAAATGTGAAGAAGGAGCTGGATTGATCACTCATTGGGTAAGAGTTCCTGTTGTTCTTCCAGAAGACCCAAGTTTCATTCCTAGTACCCATGTTGGGCCATTCACAACTGCCTATGATGCCAATTCTATGAAATCCAATGCTCTCTTCTGACATCCTAAAGCATGTGCACACTCATGGCATATGTTCACATAGATACACACGCACTTAACTGAAAAGAAAAAAGTAGACCTAGCCTGGCTCAGGTTGCATAAGCCTATATAATGATCCATATTTAAAATAATGTGTGTGTGTGTATGTGTGTATGTGTAGTTTAAATGGAGTTACCTAATTTTGGATAATAATGCTCCCTCCAAAAAACCGTAGACTGTCTAACAAAAGCTCCGGTGCCACATACAGGAAGCCTTCCCTTGAGTGTTGGTCAGGAATGGCCAACAGACTCCCAGAACTGCTAGTGCCCATGGTTGTCTCCCAGCACTGGAATGTAAGATGATATTATGAAATCATCACAGACTTCAGACACAGGACTTGGAGGGACCAAGCTGGAAGCCTCCTGGGGACCAGTTCTTATAGTATTGGAAGATGCTGTGCAGTCTTCCAAGGAGGAAAAACAATTGTAGCTCTACCCACATGAGAAGTCTACAAACAACAGCAATGACTGGCCCAGCAAGATATCCTCAATGATGCAACAGTGCCAACTTGGTCTTGGTGGTAAACAACAGATGTCAAGGTGGATTTAAGGCTGGATCACCAGGAAAGAATTCATGCCTGGCACTGTAAATCTAGCCAACCACCCATGGCTGGAGAGGTCATGGACCCCAGAGGAGAACCTACTACTTCCCTAAACCAATATAATTTCTAACTGTACTCTGAATATTGATTCTTATATTCAGATAAGTGTAGTTCTCACTCATCAAAGAAGCTTCTTTTTGTGCGGTCTATGTGTGGCCAGCTGGTCAAAATGCAGATGATAAGGTTGACCAGCCCCAAATGATATACCTGCAATGCAGTTCCTATACCCAAGGCTCAGGGAAAATTACAAAAAAAGGGAGCAGAAAGATTGTGGGAGCCAGAGATCCAGGATGCCTGATGTGAGATAATATCTTCTAGATGTAACAGGGAAGCTGTACCCATTAAATATTAACAATGTGGTTGCCTAAACAAGACCTACATAAAGATAATGGTCAATATGCCGGTGTGGACAGGGCAACTCTTACAAGGTCCCTCCCTAGAGGAAGAGGTACAGGCTGCTCAGAGAGGGAGAACCAATTGTCCCAGGGATGAGCTTCCTGGGAAGCTTTCCAAGCCAACTGATCATCCCTAAACATTTGTGAGCATCACTGAGTGGGAGCGGAGAAACATGGGTGGGTCAAAGTGGGGGGAAAGGTTGAAATGATATGAATACAGTGCTCATGTGTGAAATCCTCCCAAGCCAAAAAACTTTAAATTATGAAACTTAGACAAAGAAGCATGAAGAAGCAGTTGGAAAGGCACAGGGGTCTTTACATACTTGGAGAAGTGAGATGAGACAGTGATAATGTGGAAGGCTCTGACGCACATTACTGTGAATGTCAAAGATGGCAGACACTGGAAGATAGTTTACTTTTGTTTCTTTTTGGTAGTAGTAGGATTGCACCTCGGGCCTTATGCATGCAAGGCAAGTGCTCTACCATGGAACTACATTCCCAGCCTCCAGGTACTCTGCCCCATGAGGTGATCTCAAACTGGATGCCCCTATCTTTCCTAGCCCTCCCCAGAAGTGGTGAAGGAGATGGTACAACTCTCGAAGGATACACTGGAAAAAATAGACAAGGCTCGCTCTGAGGGCTTGTATCATGAGGTGAGAGCACTTTTAATAGCGGATAGTGGTGGGAAAGAGGGTGGGAGGTAGGGGAGGTATGTAAGCAAAAAGGGGAGACCACTGAACTCAGCGACTGTTCAACCCAATGAAATCTGTCCAAGGAGGGCAAACACTGCTGGATCCCTGTGTTAGCGGCTGGAGGACGGTCTGTGACAGTTCAGGTGGTATCAGAAATGAAAGGATGACAATGGCCTTGGGGGACACTGAGAATGGCCTGCTTGCCTTCCCATCACTAAACATTTGCCTCTTATGTCCTGTGGCTGCCCACTGAGCATTCAGCTCTGGCTCCCAAGCCTCACAGAGTCTCACCGGGCTCTATACTGTAAGCGCCTTGTACCCATCCCCCAACGAGGACAATTTCTCTAAAATCTCTGCTCAAGAGATCTAGGTATCAAGGTTTCATAGCTTCCATAGGCTGTTGATGTGCAGCTAAGAGGTTGCTTAATGATAGTAATGATATTGCTGCATTAATTTTTAGAGACAAGGCCTTGGTATATAATGTAGGCGGGCCTTGAATTCTCTACCCTCTGAGTATGAGGATCACAGGCATATACCACCATACTTGAGAAGGTGCTTTGAATTAATCTCAAAAGCTTGTTGGAAGTCAATTCTTATGTCTCATCTTTTAAGCTAGTATCTGTGATGAATATCTAAATTGTTTCAGTATAATAAAAGCTTGGGAGTCAGAAATTAAGCCAAAGATCTAATAAATCTAAGGACAACTGACCCTTTCCTCTATGTTTTTCCTGAAGCACCTCTCCAGAAATCCCTGGAAATCCCCCCATTTCTCTTTCTGCTCCTTCTAGCAGACCCCCCCCCTTTACCCACAGTCTTCCAAGATCTCTATGGTTAATCCTGGTCAGCCAATCGCTGACTCAGTCTTTTGATCAAGGTAGCTTTATCAGGACAATGGAATGGCTGTACAAACAATTCTCCCACAACAGGGGTCTATTCATTCTGAAACAGACCAGAGGCACCATGCATCAGTGGCTTCTCCCCAAGTTCATTATGCAGCTTGATGAGTCAGGTGTGGATGCTACCAGATATGCTAATAACAGTGGTTAATTTCACTCATGTCTGTTTTATTTACCTTCTTTTCCTCCTTCTCCTTCACTGATTTATCCATTGCACACGTATGCACCCTTACTAGGGTGACCAATGCAACACATTTTCTTTATTCCCTCCCTGAGTTCTATCAAGTGAGAAGAAGCCATGAAAACGAAGCTTTGTGCATGGTAAGGAATCTATGACAAAGGCATGTGTTAGGTACCAGAGTAAGTGATGGGGGTCCATGGGCTCCATGTCTTTGGCTTCTTCCCTCTTCACTAACTAACCCTTGAACACATAGGCCTTGGGGGTGGACACTTACCCAAACCGAATCAGTGTATTTACCTTGTGTATATCTATACATATGTATGCATATGTGTACATATATACACACAAATTTAGTGTATGTGTAGACATGTACACATACATGCATATGTAGTTTCTACAGCTCTGCTGCGTACTGACTTCGAGCAGACAAACTTCTTTACTTTGCTGTATCATCTTGGTGTCCCATCCCTACCCTTTCTCAGCCAGGAAGATCATTTTGTTAGTTGAGATCACAAACCTTGTCTTTCCCCTCTATTGCTCCAGCGTTAAAGGAGTGAGTCTAGTGTTGTCTCAGTGTTTCACCTGTCAGTTAAGCGTGTACTCTGCTAGAGAGGTGACGGGCGAAACTGTCTTCCTCCAGGTTGTGAAGCTGTGCCGGGAGTGTCTGGAGAAGCAGGAGCCAGTGTTCGCGGACACCAACCTCTACGTGCTCCGGCTGCTAAGCATCGCCTCAGAGGTCCTCTCCTATCTCCAGGCCTTTGAGGAGGCCTCGCACTACGCCAGAAGGATGGTGGATGGATACATGTAGGTGAAGGTCCTGAGTCTCAGATCATCTCCCAGAAGCCCTCCGTTCCAGGGATGCCCAAGAGATAGTACACACTTGACTGCTCCTCCTATAGTTATAATGGCCATGGCCACAGTCCAACCTCTCCTGACAAATTAAGCTCTCATGGTGTCCCAAGCAGTAATGATTAAACAGTCAGAGTTGATAGTCAGATGATGTCTAGTTGTCAATTCTGGCGTGTTTGTTTTTACTTCCTTGTCATATGAGCAGCATCTTCTGCTTTGAATTTTCCTAAATGAAGCTCCATTATAAATGTTTTGAAGTTTTTTATTTTCTCTTTAATAACCTATGACCACCCCTATAACACATCAGCCTTGTGGATGAGCACTTCCCAAAACCATAGAATATATTTGCATTGTGTGTACTTTCACATAGGTATGCATATGTGTATAGGTATACATAAGTGGTTTTTTGCAGCTCTGCTATGAAGAGAGGAAGGCCATTCCTTGCTTATAAATTATAATATGCCATTTTCCCATTTCCCCTCTACCCTTCTCTTGTTTTCTATGTTCACATTATCTTAGAAAATTATGTTTCTGGTCAGATGAGTAAGTTATGTAAGAAGGCTTTTCTTTAGAGGATGCTGCTTATTTAAAAAATGCGGGTACATGGTCCAGCATGCTAGGAAAAAGCCCTGCAAGAAGAAGAAAAATACAGTGCAGCCCCAGGAAGGACACTGAAGTTGTATTTCCCATGTTGAGCTTGTTTTCATGTTCCCCAGAGAACCGGGGGTGCTCCACATGGTACCTCGCTCCCTACGCTCAGGCTCAGAGTACATCTGTGGCCCTCTTGGTCCATGAAGCCTTGGCTTGGTGGTCCTGGTCAGAGTCCCAACACTCCTGGCTTCACTGTGTAGAGTGTTGGCCAGCTCTGTGGATTTCAGTTCTTCACAACAAGCTGCTGGCCTCACATCCTGAGTGGGAAGACAGGATGGACTTGGTCAGCACTGGCTCTGGTGTCATTTCCATTTGCTGTGACAGGATACTCTGACCAATCAGCTTAGAAGGGGACAGGTTTATTTTAGCCCACAGTTCTGGGTCACCGTCCACCATTGTAGAGAGGATGCGGTCACATCACACCTACGCTCAAGAGCAGAGCGTGAATGAATACATGCAAGCTGGCCCTCAGTTTGCTCTCTCCACTCCTACAAAGTTTAGGATCTCCTGCCCAGGGAATGGTGCTAGCCACAAGTCTTCAAGCATACCCATAGCTAACCAAATCTAGACGATTCCCCATTGAGACTCTTCCCCGGTGATGCTATGTTCTGTCAGGTTGACAATGATAACCACCAGAGTACTTTAGGAGCTGTTCTGTGCTGTACAGATGAAGGAAGGTTGGGATGATGAGTCATATTTATTTTCTGTGCCTCTGCAGGAAGCTCTACCACCATAACAATGCCCAACTGGGCATGGCTGTGATGCGGGCAGGGCTGACCAACTGGCATGCTGGAAACATCGAAGTAGGACATGGGATGATCTGCAAAGCCTATGCAATCCTCCTGGTGACACACGGGCCCTCCCACCCTATCACCAAGGATTTAGAGGTAAGTAGCATCCTGGAGGTGGGCAGTCACTGTCTTGAGATGGGAGTCCTGGTTCATCTGGACTTTGCCTTATGGAGGTCTGTAGACCAGAAAGGAACTTAAGATGCTTTAGCCTTACCTCCTTGATTACATGTGAGGAAACAGAGGCCCAGGAGAGGGGACTACTCACTTATAGCTATCCAGTGGCTTGTTGGTAAGGTCAGAAATTGCTAATCTTATATTTAGTATATTAAGCTTGTCAAGGGCAGAGCCTCCATCAGTCTCACTTGCCATGGTGTCCTGAGCCTCTGAACAGCAAGCTCTTCTGAATATTCTGTGTGGATATGTGGGAGAACAAAGACTTCATTGTGTGTTGATCACTATAATCTTCTCAACTGCCATGGTAAAGTCCCTTCACTGAGGGCCTACAGCACAGAGGTCAGGATCCGGGGCTCAGATCCAGGTCCTCAGTGGACAATGAGAAGAAGCATTCTCTAGAGAAAACAACCCTTCAGCTACCATCTCATGGGTCCAGTCTCCCCGCCTCCCTGTGATGCTAGGTACACTGCCACACCATCAGTCTACAACGGTGCTTCCCCACCCCCATCACACACACACACACACACACACACACACACACACACACACACACACACACACACACACACACACGTTTCTGAAGGGATAGAGTTAAATCTTACTGACCAGGGGTCATTTTTCCAAAGATATGTCCAGGATCATGTCTTGGGAACATGTCACTCTCAGTACTGTTATATGTGTCCCACAGGCCATGAGGATGCAGACAGAGATGGAGCTGCGAATGTTCCGCCAGAATGAGTTCATGTACTACAAGATGCGAGAGGCTGCCCTGAACAACCAGCCCATGCAGGTCATGGCTGAGCCCAGCAATGAACCAGCCCCAGCTCTGTTCCATAAGAAGCAATAAGGACCTTTTTGGAGGGTGGGGGCAATGTAGCTGGGGAGCTAGGGAAATTACTACCCTGTGTTCTCCATTGTCATTCTGGTTCAGTTCAATGCAGTTTAGCTCTATCTCATCCTAGACCAACTCTTTCTATATGTGTCCGGTGCTAGATTACCATCTATTTAAATAAAGAAGTCTCAAATATAATTGGGCTAGAAGAAAAAATGAAAACAAAAAAGTCACAGCATAATAATAAATGCAACAGTGAACTTTACGGAGGGGTTCAGAGGAGGTGAGTGAGTGCATACGTGTGTGTGTGTGTGTGTGTGTGTGTGTGTGTGTGTGTGTTAGGCACCTAGAATCTCAAATGACTGCTTGTTTATCTGTGCAGGTTTCCCTGGGGCTACTGGTCTCACTTATGACTGGGAATATTTAGGGTTTGGCAGACTGGGATGGGGTAATGTTTTGTATCCTCAGGCTAGTTACAAAGGACCAGGGCTGTGTTTGGCCGTTTGAGATCTACTTGGAGACAAGATAACCATGTGGAATGGTATGTAGAAAGAGGTAAGGGCCTTGTTCAGATCACCTCTGGTCTCAATTCCTAGTCTGAGCTTGAAGCATACTTTTAGAAATACCTCTAGAATACACAGAGAAGATCCCCCCACACACACACCCGGTACTATTCACTAAGCCTGAAGCTCCTTGTAATGTGGGGGTTACTTGAAGAAAAGCTGAGGTTTTTCTTGCTGTTGACTAATAGGAGTGAGAGGCTTTTCAGGGTGAAGCTGAGGGTGTGCCTGTCTGGCAACAGTGGGCCCAGTAGAAGTAGCTTGTAGAGGTTTTAAGCCTAAGTAGTTAGTCTGCGTCAGCTTAGTCTTCATCACCGGCCCCACTGAGGCTCTACTCTCCATAGTGAGTAACTTTCTGTGCTTAATTTCTTTATCCTGTCCATGCTCTGGGAACTTCTACCATTCTTAACAGAAGGCAGTTCACCTGAGCTAGGATCTCTTCAGAAGTGTGCCCGGCTTGTTCTCATTAGCCAAGAGGCCCATTTGCATCTGAGAAATGAAGGCCCAAGGATGATGATCTTTTAGTTTCTGGGACCCCAGCTTTCTCATCAAAGTGGTGGGGAATCATGAAATAAATTCCTTTAGTTGAGAATGTCACCAAAACTTCTGCACAACCTTGGGCTACCATTGACCCAGAATGCTAACATCTTGATGTCACACAAGTCCTACTAACATACAAATTTATTTCCGCCTGCACTGTTAGTTCCTCCTCACCCTTTCATCCGAGAATGATCCCTCATGCCATGGCCAGCAGCTGAGGCCTCTGAAACGGCACCTCCTTGCAGAATATTAGCACCTAACCCTTGGTTCCTCTTTGAAGATCTGCTCTTGTCTAGAAGCTTCTATAAGATTGACAGTCATTTCATGCTCTACCCCTCAGGCTTAGGGACCGTGCCAATATCTCTTGGGAATTCTACAGGTGCAGTCAAATCATCCCTTCTTCCCCAGTGTGGACCCTACCTCACATTCTCTTCCTGTCTTTATCATTGCTGTGTATTTGTCTCATTGTCGTTTCTTCTCATCTTCCTCAAATCTCTTCCCTTCAGGATCGGTCACTGTGTTTGTGGTCCTCTATCCCTCTGAACCATAGACCAGGCTCCCCTCTCTCACTAGCTGTCCCTGATCCTGCTCTGGACCCCTTCCTGTGTCCTTTAGAGCTTACTCCACGACCAGCCCTTCTCCATCCTGAGGCCCTGCCATTCTCCACCATGGTCTTCTTTTTCCTTTCCCTTATTTTATTTTATTTATTTTTTGACACAGGGTTTCTCTACTTAGCCCTGACTGTCCTGGAACTCACTATGTAGACCAGGCTGTCCTCAAACTCAGAGAGATTTGCCTGTCTCTACCTCCTGAGTGCTGGGATTGAAGATGTATGCCATCACGCCCAGAACCACTGGGCTTCATTAAAGAAGTTGATGAACATGCCAAGGACCCTGCATCACCATCTTCACAGCTGGGGCTTCTCTGCAGTTGCATTTTTCCTGTTTCTCCTCTCCTTCCATTTCTTCCCACACCCACAGTATACTGGTTTCTACCTTTGCCCCTTCATTAAAATGTCTCTTTTCTAGTTCCTTATATTATCCAGCCTCTCTGTTAGCAATACACCCCAAACTTGGTTTCTGTGACCCCATTCCTTTGTGATGGGCTTCTGAAGTGGTCCTGCGTCTTTCTCACTTGCCCATGATTTGATTTTGTCTGTGTTGTTTGGTTCTGTTCTGGCTCTGCACACTCCTAGCATGATTTTAGATAATACTTTATGTAAAGACTACCCTGAAGTTTCTGATTATCAGGTCTATTATCTGATCTTTCAACTTGAACTCTAGCCCCTCACATCCTTCCTCTTGGGTGCTGGCTCTGCAGACACCTCAAATCAGAGTGTTCCAAATGAGACTTCCCTGACATCTCTCCTGATGCCCAGTCATTCTCAGAGCACCACCTCCTCCATCATGTGTGGATTCCCGAGGGCTGGACCACGTCACATCCCTTTGTTCATCTTTCTAGCTCTATCACAGGTCCTGGAATGTGATATTGCTTAGTAAGTATATATTGAGTAAATAAATGAATGAAATACTTATCCCAGGTTAAAAAGTTATGCAGCTGTGTATTTTGAGTATTTCTGTTATAAGAGTCAGAAAAGCCCATTAAACCCTCTGCCTTTCTGGGACATGGCTTCTTTCTTTCTGACAGTCTATCCAGAGGAGCATGATCTCATGGACTTTCCTGATGATGGAGAGGACTTATATCTGTGATATCAAATTTAGTAGTCACTAGCAGTTTGTGACTACTGAACACTGGGATAATATTAAGGACTTGAAAATTTAATTTTATTTAATGTAAATTAATTTATGGGTGTTTTTGGTTTTGTTTGTTTTGCTTTGTTTTTTGATTTTTCAAGACAGAGTTTCTCTGTGTAACAGTTCTGATTGTCCTGGAACTCACTTTGTAGACCAGGCAGGCCTTGAACTCATAGTGATCCTTCTGTCTCTGCCTTTCAAGTGCTGGGATTAAAGGTGTGTACCACCACAGCCAGGCCAATTAATTTATGTTTAACTAGGGAAGATGGCCAGTGGCTACTGCATTAAACTGTAATTTTAGAGAAATACCTTAGTATGAATGCTGATAAAAATCTACTGAAGTTTGCTTTCTTCACATCTATCCTGATACCAGACTGGTTATTTCACCCGTGCCTCAGTTTCCTCATTTATTCCGTTTCCTAGTTTGGCAGTGAAGACTGGGTTTTTAAACTATAAAGCCCCTAGGATAGCAGCAGGTCCATTGCCAATGTTTAAAGAGAACTCAATAGTGTTACACTGGTTGAAACCACATTTCCGCCAGGGTTTCCATTTTCCCCGTTAGAAAGGTAAGGAGTGGATTGTGGTGTGCTGGAATTGACATTGTCAGCAGTGGGAGCCAACTGTGCTGTGTCTACCAGTACACATCAGTCTATGAGTATCTTTCTGATATCACACGGACAGAGAACTTTAAGTTGGTCATGACAGGAATGTTAAACCCATGCCCATTGTCTTAAGCTTTGAACACTCGTGTTAACCTATGTAAAGGAATGACAGAATGGAGACTTAGAATGTTATAGGAATCTCTGCTTAAACCAGAGTAGAGACTGCAGTCTAAACCTCTACCCCCTTAGATCCACACCGAACGTATCTAAGAGTTCTAGGCAATGCCCTCACTGCATCGGCCCTGTATTGGTGAACCCAAGCACTAACCAGACATAGTCGGTGCCTGGTGACTCTCTTAGCATCTGCCTCTCTAAAGATCTGAGATGGAAAACTATGGCAGAAATTTCCAGATGATTTTCCTACCAAGTATTTTGTGTCATTTCACTAACAGTGTATAATCCCCTCAGGAAGTACCTGCTGTCTCCTCGGTCAAGCCCAAACTCCTTTCCATAGTGAAAAGATAAACTGTAGAGACTCAGTCCGTCTCTTCTCATGTACACCCCCGTTAATTATATCTATTTGCAAAATAAATACCTTCAGATGCTCTCAGACCTCCTGTGATTCTTTTCTGATGTGGAACACTGGAAAATTGTGGATGCTGAAGATGTATATAAAAAGTGATCCGGGACCAGTGAGATGGCTCATTGGTAAATGCGCTTCCATTAAGCTGGGCAACCTGAATTCAACTCCCAGGTTCCACAGAATGAGGACAGATCAGACTTCTGCAGATTGTCCTGGTCTCCTCAAGTACACCATGGCACCTGCATCCCACCTCCTTCTTCAAGTAAATAAATGAAATGTAAAACAATAGATAAAGGAAAAAGTACCCAGAAGCTCAGGCATAGATTGTGATAGAGTCTCTCTTCTTTACCATTCTTCAGATCACACTCTTTACCCTAATACAGTTGATTAGGAAGAAAAACAAAACGAGAAATAAAAACAGGAAAAAGAGGGGATGAAAGAAAAAGCAGCTATTCCATGGACATGCTTAACCATGAAAGTGGTCTCATAGAAATGGGCATGCCCTGCTGATGAAATGTGCACAGGCTAGGTAAAGGCAGGGCAATGGCCCATGGGTGCACACCACGTTTAAGTGTGTTGGGGGTGTGTAAAGAGAGGAGGGCGCAAGGTGAAAATGGCGGATGTCATTAACAGCTGTTTGTTCAAGTATAAGTTCTCTGGACACCTATATAAAATCTGAGTTCGGCATCTCCCAGGACAAACTACAGAACCCCTCCCCAGCCCAGAGCTAGTCTCAGTACAAGACCCTGTTAGGAGTCATTTGGGGCAATACTGTCTGATCCCTAAAGACTTTGCTGAAAAACCTTCCAAATACTTTCTCTAGCTTCAGAACCAAGGAACTTAGTTGTCAGCTGGCACACAATACAGCCTCCTTCCTCTCATTGACACTCGGTGTCTTTGGCCATGACAGTTTCTATCAGTGTCGAAGAGAGAGAAATTCAGGGAGAATGGGGTTTATTTCAGCTTACAACTTGCAAGTAACTGTCCATCATTGAAGGAAATCAGAACAGAAACTGAAGGTGAAAACCTGGAAACGTAACTGAAGCAGAGGTTGTGGAGGAACATGGCTCACTGAACTGTTCTCTCTGGCTTGTGCCCAGCCATCTTTCTTGTACAACCCAGCCCCACCTGCCTAGGTGCTACCTAGGTAGGTAGCTACCCAGCTACCTAATGTGGGCTGTGCAATTCCACATCAATCATCAGGTAAGACATCAGGAGAGCTGTGGACCAGATGCTTTTTCTGCTCCTTCAGAGGGAACTTGGCATTGTTAACACTGGATTACAGACTTCCAGCCTCCAGAACAGTGGGGTCTACAGCTTAAGCCATCCAGTTTGATGCTAGGGAGATGGTTCAATAGCTAGGAATGCACACTGCTGCTGCAGAGTTAAGTGTTACAGTTTTAATGTCAGCACAACACCAGTCTTCATGGAGATGCTTCCTGTTTGTGTCTCAATGAGGACACTGGCCATATTGAATTAGGAGCCCACTATTTTTCCCCTCCGGCTGTTGATAGCTGCAATAACGTGTTTCTAAATAAGGTTCACATTCTGAGCGACTGGACTTTAGGATTTCAGTGTGGTGATTTTTGTTGGTTGCTGTTCAACCCAAATCAAGCTCCCAGCAGACTGGGACAAAATAGTGTTCAGGGGATTGCTTCCACTGTCTGCTTCCTGCTTCTGCCCAGGTTGTGGGAGGAATCCCATCTGTACTCCTTCTGTACATTAAACCCTCCAAAAAGAGAAAAAGTTGATCATTTGGTAGCCGAGCGTCCAACCTTTTACAGCCTTTCCACTGATGGGAGGTCACTTGTGGCTGTGCTCATGGCGGTGACTCTCCCTTGCCTGCCTGGTCTCCCTCATCCCTGGCCTTATGCAGAGACACCCCCAGACTCACTGCATCCTTTGTACCCACATGGCTAACAGAGAGAGGTCATGGCAGACACCCTAGCACCACTCCAGCCACACTTGGACACCTGAGTTAGAGGCTGGTACTCAGAATGAAAACTACACTACAGATCTGAGCCAGCAGCGTGACACACAGAATATAATGACAAAGTCACAGGAGGTCAATGCTCACTGAAAACAACAGTGTTGTAGCTCAGTGATAGGGCTTATTCTCACATGCGGGAAGCCTTGGGTTTAATTCCCAACACACACACACACACACACACACACACACACACACGCATGCACACACTCACGCACGCACACTAAAAATAGATTAGTGCCACAGTGAGAAACTGTCATGAAGAAATGCTTTCAAAACAAAGGTAACTTTATTGTATAAATTTTACACTGTAAAAGAATATGAAATGCATCTTTGTCTAAATTCTCTTGCTGACTCTCTTGTAGACAATGTCGCCCAGTGTCATGGTCTGAAAGTCAGAATAGAGATTATGTAATATTTCCTTTGTGATAAATTTTAAAACGAACAAAACATAATCTCCCCAAATGGCCCCAAATGTGCTAACACATGAAACTACTTTAAAATTTTCCATTTTCTTTATGGGCAGAGGAATGATTGGCAAGCTTTTTAAAAACACTCTGTTGAGTCTCATCAGTTCTCTTGCTCATGTGGAGGGCTGTCTTGCCAGTCATTGAATTGTTTCCTAAATCAATGATAGCTATAGGAAAACCATCTGAACAGTCCAACCCATTGTTTCAAAATTTCATTGTGATCTATTACTGCCCAAGAAATGGACCCAGGTCTGGGGGACCTGAGTGCCATTTGACTGACTCCTCTGGTCAGAGCCTTACTTAGAAACATGTTGTTCTCAAGTTTCAAGACAAGATGTACCAACTACATGGTATGTAACAGATCCTCTTACGTGGTGGAAGATGCTGACAAAAGTCATGGTCTCAAGGAGGAGAAGATGGAGACTGAGGATGTGGTACAACTTCCCCTCACCCTTTACCTCTCCATTCCCCTCAAGCTCTGGATGGCAAGACCAGAGGGCCAACTTACATTGGTTATTGTGTCCCCATTGAGTTCAGTCACAGACTTCATGCCTTTGAAACTTGTCACCATTTTGTTGTCACCTTCCATCTTAACCACTGCCTGTAGGGAAGAGAGATCGGGACCCATGAGAAAAGGCCTAGAAATGAAGCCCACGAGGTTGTTTCCCTGTGTGCTAACAACTGATAACAAGCCAGATGTCCTGTTCATCTCTAGTTCTCTAGTGTGGCATGGAGGTTGGGTGTATTTATGAATGAAAGAGAATGCCAAGCCTGCCTAAGTGGTTTCCCCCTGGGAAAAAAATTCTAAAATAAAATGTAAAATGCCATTTTTCAGGCTTTGAGAGGGAGGCTGTAGAGGAGCTAGTTACCATCAGCTGAGGACAGTTTGGTAGATACTTAGATTTTCCTGTTTTGGTGCCCATTCCAAGCCTTTTACATCAAGGACTGTGGTAAATAGAAGCATAGCTGTGGCTGGGCACAGTGAAGCATTTATAACCCCAGCATTCATGAGGCAAGAATGGGAGGAAAATCCTGAGTTTGAGGCCACTCTGAGCTACATGGCAATATACTAGAGGGGAAAAAGAATAAGAAGAAAGGAAGAACGAGAGGGATGGAGGGAAGCAAGAGAGAAATGGAAGAAGAAATCTAATCAGAATCAGACGACACAAGATCAGAAATCTGCCTCCACAACAAGCCATTGTCAATCCATTACACCCACTCCTTGCTGTGAGCAGATCAGGAGAGTCCCCCTCTGCTCTTCTTGACACGTAAGAAACGAGAGCAACCTGAATTGGCAGAGACTCCTGATAAGCCTGAGGCTCAAAGCTGCCAGGAAAGGCCAGAGCAGAAAGATTAGACACACCACCCACTGGCTATGCTGGGCTGCACAGGATTCACAGGGAGAGGCAGATCATGGGACCTGCTGCACCTGGGTCTCTTGGCTCACACAACCCTCAGGCAGCTGGCATTGCCACCTGGAATTACCACCTCAAGGAGGTAAAGCTGCCCTGGCTCCGATAAAGGTTTTCAGTTCTGGGCTCTCCTTGGAGGACTCTGAAAGTCAGAAGCTCTGTGCTTGGGAGACCCTGTGACCGAGGATTCTGCTCTGTATCTCATTTCCCCTACATCATCCATAATGACAGCCCAGATGTCTCACGATCCCCGAGACAATGAGAAGTCTGTTCTTCATGAGGTGGGTTCAATGACATGGTCTCTGTTAGGAGAAGTTTTGAGGACCAGGAGGTGGGACTACCTACCTTGACCTTTTCCCCACTCATAGTCTCCAGTTCACACTCCTCTCCCAGGGTGAATTCATTCTGGATCACTTTGGGCCCATAGGTGATGGTAAGTTTCACATGCTTCCCGTTATGCACAATTTCGGAAACCCCCTTGATGTCCTTTGCCTTCTGGATGAGGTCATCAGGAAGTCCTGAAAGAGACCATATAGGGTTAGAGACCAAAGGCCCCACACACTTCTATATAGCAGCCCTGTAAGCAGAAATCAAAGGGAAAGCCAGTGCTCTGACACTATTGTCTCAGTTAGTATTATTAGCTTTTGAGGCAGGGTCTCTTATAGCATGGTCTAGCCTTAACTCACTGTAGAGTTGAGGGTGACCTTGAGCATCTGATCTTTCTGATTCCACCTTCCCAGTGCTGGGGTTACAATCATGTGCCACTATACTGGGCTTTATATGGTCTGGGGATTGAACCCCAGATTCCATGCATGCTAGGCAAGCACTCTACCCACTGGTCCGCATTCCCAGCTCACAATTTATTTGTAATAAAGACCCTCATTTGGCCTGAGACCCTTTCCTTTGTGGCTCTTTACTTTTTACTCATTCTCTCTCCCAATTTTCCCCTTCTTTAGTGGCCTTGTTCTTAGAATGGGAACACTTTGTCCTCCAGGATGTTTATATTTCAAATCAAATGGTCCCG
Source organism: Sigmodon hispidus (assembly GCA_004025045.1). Taxonomy (NCBI): domain Eukaryota; kingdom Metazoa; phylum Chordata; class Mammalia; order Rodentia; family Cricetidae; genus Sigmodon; species Sigmodon hispidus. Next base: position 139,788 of record PVIH01003466.1, read on the forward strand.
TGCATATAGTGGGACTGCCCCAGCAAAACTTGCTGTGACCTCTGGAGTCAAGGCTCTTGTGGGTAATGTTTAAAAGTCCTCTGCCTTAGAGCTTTGCAGATTTCAGAGCAAATCTGCGTTTTTACGTGAATGGAGGGTCATGGGTACCTTAAGTTCACAGCAGGAGTAGAGAGCCCTTGTGCAGTTAAGGGGTCCTTGAATTCATGAGCCATGATCTGTCCACAAAAGAAGCTTTGAGTCCTGGGATGATTGTCTTTCTTTTCCTGCTCTTGCTTTCTCTCATATTTCCCCCACTGGTGCCTTTCTTTGCCCCACTTCACCCTCTGCCCACGGGACTCTCTTCCTGGAACATGCTCTTCTCTTCCTGATCTCAGGCTTGGCCTTCATCACCACAAAGTCTTCCCTCTGATACTGTGGGAGATGTAGGGACTCAACACCTGCTCCTAACTCCAACTCAAATACTTTCTATTCAGTGACCGTTGTCATAGCTCATTTTCCCTCTTGGCCTCAGTTCTCTCAACAGTGATCAGCTCACTTTTACGGTGAGTGTTAATGTGGGTGTTGCAATGCTTGCTATAAAGTCATTCATACTAAGGGTTGCATTGTATTTATCTCCAACTAATTTGTTAGTATTGTAGCTTTGTCTCCAAACATTGGTCAGGATTGTAGCCTATTCCATATTGTCTCCCTGGTGTATGTACAAGCATAGTGCTTGAGGTATGGTTAGTCTTGAAACAATGATTGCTAAAAAAAAAAAAAAATGAATGAATGAATGAACAAGGTCATGAGATGAAGTACGTATGTCAATCCAGTTCAATGCCATTGCCACAGCTCCTGGTGGCCTCATCCAGTGAGGACCAGCTGATGTAGCGAGAGACCAGGAGAGTCACGAAAATATTCCTCAGTTTGGGTTAGCCTGGATCCTTGTTCCAGCTTCACATCAGATCTTGACTAGCTACTGATAGAAGGCTAGACCCTCCTTGCTGTCACACCAGCTTTGGAGTCCCATCCAGCACTCACCCATTGCCTTCATGAAGGGCTCGAAGTTCTCTTGGCTCTGCAGTTGGTACTTTCCGGAGAAGTTCATAGTGGCGATGAGGTTCCCTTTCCACAGTTGACCACAGCAGCTCTACCTGACAGACTGTCCACTGCTGGCTATTTTATAAGGGGCTTCTTCCTCCTCAAATATATGCCATAGGTCAGTGCGTGTCGATTTCTTTATGGCCAGGTTCAAACATTAACTCCTGAGAGCAATGGTCAACGATAAAAATCAGAATGGGCAAGGCAGAGGTTTGTTCTAATTCAGCAAACATTAGTGAGTGCCAATCAAAGGCAAAGCGCTCTGTAACATCTCCTTTATGGTATGACTTACCACCCCTAATGAAATAGGTGTATGTGCATAAAATGTATGTGCACAGATGTATATATGCAACAGACATATGTGAATCATGTCTCTAACAATGTACACATGCATAGATACATATGTGTACATGTGTTTGTACTCGTGTATGAGTGCATGTATTTATATACATGTAGCTACTGATGCACATATATATTCATAAACACATTTATTTATATGTGTATTACATGGGGAGAAATACCTTTGAACTCAAAACATTTTTCTCAGAACTTTGTTTTTCAACCTTGCATTATTATACAAACATAATTTTGCATGCTTGTCATTAGTCTCTAGAGCTGTTTGCATTTTGAGAATTCTTCCTCAGTGATTCTGGGTCGTTCTTCAGTCCAGGAAGGCCTCCCTTTTGACGTGCTAACAGAGCATCACTGTAAGCAGAGGTAAGCTCTTTACAGCAGCAGTGTAGAAGTTTAGATGTGCTTTGCTTGCTAGAGACAGGTCAAGGGAAGGAAGAAGCCATCGCCTGCTGACTTGCCCATCCCTGCCTCAAGGCAGGAGCAGGAACTGAGGTGCCTGCCGCAGGAGAATTTGGTCTGACTGGAATTGGCCTTGGGAGAAGGCATGGGGATGCTTTGCCCCTGTGAAGATGATAATCTTCATCCCCCCAGTTCTCAGCAAATGCTACTCCACACCCCATTCCTCTACTCTGTCTAGACCTTAGCATCAGTCTCTTCACCTTGGCATTAGCATTCCATCCTCAGTCCTTGAGGCTGCACACACCATTATAAATAAGAAGCTGCAGTATGCCATACCCCGCTTTTAAACCTCTGTGCTCTAGAGGTCATGGGTTCTGGATGATATGGGAAGTCCCAGTGTCTACTGTCCTGACCATGGTGCTTGCTCTCAAGAGAACTTGCACTTTGCTATCATGGGCTCTCGCTTTTGTCTTGGGAAATGACTGTCATTGCCTAGACCTCTGATGTAGCTGTTAGGTTTGCCAAAGCCAGTTCTAGTCAGACCCCCTTGCTCTGGAGGCCACAATTCTAGGATCAGCCAAAGATGTCAGAGGTGTCCCCTCTGTGTTGGAATTTGTGTCTTTTCTTCTGCTCTTCCCCCCACCTTCTCCCAGCTAGTGGGGCACATTCTAACAGCCCCACCCCTTCTGGCTCCTCCGTTCTTCCTCACTATGCTCCTTCCTCAGTATTCCCAATGTCTGGCATGTGGATGAGCTCCATCAGTGATGGTTCAGCAAAGAAAAAAAAAAAAGATAACGAGGCTGCCTCGGCTCTTATAGTTAAGATAGGGAGTAGTTAGATCAGCAAATCAGTCCTGCAATCAATGCAGCAAGGAGACGGAAGGGCAAGGGTGCATGTGTGCATGCACATGGGCATGTGTATGCTTCTTGTGGCTGCAGCTGGGCTCAGAGCCACTGGGAGGAGATGTGGAAGGGATGTAAATTGCTGCTCCAGCCTGGTAGCCCATTCCTCTCTTCCTACCCTTGGTGTTTGTCTTTGTTATTATTTTTCTGTAACCCTGCTCTGGTATCCCAGCCTGTGCTGAGCCCATGATGGGAGATTTTACATAAAATCCTCTCTGTCCCTGGGCAGTTCCCTCCCACCTGCATCACCATCACCAAAAAGGTCAAATGCTTATCAGACCCATCTGCCCAACCGCACAGCTCTCTACTCCACCCTGAAACACCCCAACATTGCTGGGTCGCGATGTCTGCCTCTAAGCCACAAGGCTCTTGTCAGGCACATCTGCAATGGGATAAAAAGCAGGAATTTAAACTGATGAGAGTTCATTTCAAGGGCACCAATGCCCCAGGAAGACAGTTTCGGACCAACAACTCTGCCAGTTTACAATAGAGGTGTATCCTATCAACTCAATACCCCACACACACTCCCCAGAACGTCTGGAGTTTGTAGCTTCTGGTCTATCCAAGTATTTAAGAAGTCTTTGAATCTGTACACCACATGCCCCATGCCTGAGCCTTTCTTACTCATCCCTGATAGGTGGTATGTATATGTACCTGTTACGGGGGAGGTCCTTAGCTGGACCCAGGACAGACGGCCACTCTACTCTGCCTCCTCTGCTTAGCCTTTTAATAATGTTAAGGACATGAATTACTCCATGGTCTACACATTGAAACAATCAATGTGCTAACACTTCAGAGTCTCTTGGTACCGAAGCTCAGGGGGACAACATTTTAAAAGGGAAAACTTACAGAAATCACAATTCATATCAAAGCTAAGTGAGGGGCAGACTAACCTTGAAACACTCATTTCTGGCAGAAGATAGTAGTTATTTCAGACATAAATAGGATTATTTTTTACTTACACCTTCTCCTGTTAGTTTAGTTTATATTATGATTGTATAAACTTAATAAATAGGACCACAGTCAGGGTCATGAAAATCTCATGTGTTGCCAAGGCAAGTGTGACTTTTGTGGGATAGAAGGCTAAGAGTTACCTAAGTAGTCAAGACAAAATGGCGTTACCTTGATCACTTCAACATCAACTTAGGACTGTCCCTGTGCATTCTGTGTGTGAGAATTGATGTTCATTTGTAGTTACATAGCCCCTTGAGCACAAGGACAAGAATGGGCAGAGTGGCCCAAAGGGTGATTAGAACATGCAAAGTGTCTTCCTGCTCTCAGCCCAAAATGGGTATCTTTTAATGTGATTTATGCTTTAAAGGCGATAATCTAGACATCAATCTCCAAGTGGGGCACCAAATTTTTGTCTTTACATATATAATAAATTTTAAAGTGTGTGTGTGTGTGTGTGTGTGTGTGTGTGTAAATGACTGGATGAATTACTTGGAGAAAGCTTGTTTGAAGCTTTCTCCAACTTGAGCAGCAAGAGCCAAGATGGAGAAAGCAATTATTTCCTGTGCTGAAGACTACAAAAGGCCTGGAGGGGAAGCAGAGGGAGGGGTGAGGCTGCAGGCAATGCCCTGGTGACTCTCAAGCATGCTTCCCTCTTGCTCAATAGGCCACACCCACACAAGCAAGTGAATAAACAAGAATAAGAGGAGCTAGTGGGAGTTTAGAGAACAGGCCATTGAGACACCCCCAGTGAACAGTGCACGAATTCTAAGAAGGCCAGTGTTGACTTTGAACCTAGTTGTTTGCTCTACAGTGAATACTTCTTTGTTTAAAGCCTTCTCCTCCTGTCTCAAATGCTGCTGTAGATGTGGTTGTTGTGTTGGGGATATGGTCAGTTGGTAGAATGCTTGTCTAGCATGCACTGAGCCCTGGATTCCATCCACACACTCTATAAAGTGGATGCGGTAATGCATGCCCATAAGGAAGTATCAGTAGAAGGGGTAGAAGTTCAAAGTCACCCTTGGCTACATAAAGCCAGACTGGGCTAGCTGAGACTCCTTTGTGCATAAGTAGAAAATGATTAGGGACTTAGTTTTGTTTTCTGGATTGATGCCATCAAACTGGGGAAGCTCATGTAGAAACAGTACCAGAACAGCCATGGTGGTCTCCCCAGAGTGTAGGGGGATTGTATTCTGTTTCATTGTAAATAATTATCCTGCCTACTGGTTTAATAAAAAAACGCTGATTGGCCAAAGGCAGACAGGAAATGTGAGTGAGGCTACCAGACTAAGAAAACTTCGGAAACATCTCAGAACATACAGATGCCACAGTGTAACCAGAGCTGCCAGGAGACACAGAGGAAAGAAGTTGAAATGCTGCTCAAGGATAAGAATAATAAATTAGTGTAAGAGCAAGAGCTAGCTAACAATATGCCTGGGACCTAGGCTAATCAGGAAGACATTATTATAAGCCTGTGTGTGATTATTTTAGGCTAAGCCAGACTGAGAGTAGGTCTGAACCTCTAGGCTAGACTGGAAAGTCTGGACCAGAAACATATTACAACACCAGAGGACCCCAAAAATCTAAGGATGGATCTTAAATCTAAGGATGGCTCGTTTAATCTGAGTCACAGGCAGCCTGTGCCTGCCTGATGACCATGCATCACAGGAGTGGAGCCCTGTGATGTAGCTATGACTGTATCTGAACCTCCTTCATTATGTCTGTCATAGAGAGCCACTGCCACAGGAGTACAGGGTCAATGAAGCCAGGAACTTGGTGTTTTGGTGTGCCGTAGTGGCCGCACAAACCGGAGAAGGCTGGATTTGTGGGCTCACTGCAGAATGTAGAGGCAGCATGCCAGCATGTAGTTGAGAATTTGAGGTGGCTCTGGAGCCAGCAGCCATGGCTTTCCATAGGTCCATCTATTTCCCTAGCTTTGGAATTGAGTACAGATTGAGTAGGCGGCAACAGATCAACCCAGGAGTTGTGTCTCCTCAGAGGAGGATTGATTTTAAGGATCAGCAGCTGCCATCAATTAAGGTTCTGAAGACTTTCACATTCTGTTGCAGAAACACTCCTAGCTTGTGTTCGAGGCTATTCTCAGCAGTTGGCTGTGTCAGACGACTTTCTTCCAGGACAGGCACATATGCTGTCACTAACATGCCCCACAGGAGCGCCTGCTCCTCATTCAGCCCTCTTCATCTACCACCTGTCTGAAGAGCTAGCCCAACATGATACATGATGGAGTCTAATATGCATATGATTTCTATTGTTCAAGCTAAAAAGATGGAAACAGAAGAAGGAAGGAAGGAAGGAAGGGAGGGAGGGAGGGAAGAGGGCAAGGGGAGGGAGCCTAAGAGCTTTGCAGTCTAACACCAATAAATAATCACCAAGGTAACAATGATAAAACCACCCCACCCAGCCCACCCATCATGCTCTTTGGGAGGATCTGTGGGCAGCGCCCTCTAAATACCATGCACCCGGCTGCTATGGGATGTCACACTCCTATAAAAGCAATATCTGACACATAAAAATCTCTCCCTTGGACATAGATATTATGCTGCAGCTTTCTGGGCCTAAGATGAACGTGGGAAAGAAGGCATGAGATTTCTTCCATAGGGCAAGTCAGCATTAATCCCAGAGGCCTCTGGGATGGCCTGAGTCTTAGATAGCTTTCCTAAGGAATCTGAGGAAGAGCAGAACACATGAGCAAATTTTGGTTGGAATCTCTGCATGGCCCCTCACTTCCTGTCTACTCATATAGGCAATGCCTATAAATAGTGACCAGTTTTGGGGACATGAGGCTGGTCCAGGGCCTGGGATGGCGAATGAAGGCACAACAGATCCCCTGATCAATAGGCAGCCTAATAGAAAGAAAAGCAAGTACAGCAGGCTAGATTTAAGGATACTCCCTCCACTCCGACCTCAGGCATGACCAATTGCAGACAATCCCAATAGCCTTCTTATGTCAAGATTTTAGGTGGTGGGATGTGTGAGTCTTGAGACCACAGAAGTTAGTAGCTATTTCAAAAAGCAATACTGCGTGGGCATGATGGCTCATACCTATAACCCCAGCAGAGGCAGAGCCTGGAACATTTCCTTGTGTATGAAACCAACTTGGACTATAGTGTAAAACCTCGTCTCAAAAAACAGACAAAAACAAAGGCCACTAAAATCAGGGCTGGAAAAGCTGCTCAATGGTTAGAGCATTTGCTGTTCTTCTAGAAGACCCGAGTTCAGTTCCCAGGACCCATGTAGGGTGGCTGCCAACCACTTGTAACTCTAGCTCCAGGCGATCTGATGGCTTCTTCTTGCCTCTGAGGCCAGTTCCACACATGTGATTAGCTCACAAACAGACAGATACACAATTAAAATGAATAACAGTAATATGTGATGTAGAGTAGCAGTTGTGTGTACTTTGAGAGAAATCAGGTGAGCACAATGACCTTCTCCCTGAACAAACACGAGAGGGAACAAAACTCAACCTCAGTGACAAAGTTCAAGTGACAGTTAAGAAAAAAATTCAAATTAAAAAAAAAAACTGCAATATCCTGGGCACAGCTTTGGATTTTGGTCAACTGGAAGATTCTCCTCTTCCGGTCTCACTAGTCACCTCTCCTCACATTCCTCATCACATGGACAATATGGGGCCTAAGGACAGGAAGGAAGGGACACTCTCAGAGTCTGAATACAGCAGACATTCCTGTAGCAGCAGGCTATGTAACCTCAGAGCGCCTGCAGTGCCATGGTGCCCAGGTCCTGCACTTGGGACACGGTGGCACTTCTGGTGAGGAGCTTCTTCCAACCTGGACTACAAAAGGAAGGACCTTGGGTTAAGGTACTACCCTTTGTGTGTCCACAGTATCACCCTGAGCCTCATCGGGCCTCAACTTTCCTTACCTGTTAAATGGTCATAATATTCTTTGCCTAGTGTAAACTCTCCTGTGCTTTGGGAATGTAAGCTCCAATCACAAGGAGTCAAGACACTTAGCCTTTGCATCTGCCAGTTTCTTGGTGGGGTCACTGGTCTGGGACCCAATTGTAGTTTGAGGACCATGCTTTCCATTGTCCTGGGCTACTGGATAGTGTCTCCAATCTCAGGCTTGCTGATAGTTCAGCTGGATCTTTTACAGGCCCGAGCCCTAGTCTTTTGTTTATAGGTCACATGGACCCAAGCTGCTGGCCACTAGAGTCTATGTCCCCACCTGGTACCCAGCCCAAATGACCAGATTGCATTGCTTTCCACTGAACCTTTTAGTTTCCTCAGAGTTCCTAGAACCTGGGGTAGGACAGAGTCATCTAAAAACTGTTAAGGCTCAACCCCCACTCTCAGTCAGGCCTGGGGGGAAGGGTGTAAGTCCCTTAAAGAACCTCCTGCAGCTATTGCTTTCTGAAAGAGTATTTACCTACCTACCATGCACAAAGCCCTGGGTTCACTTTTGAGTTACCCTGTGGCAACTGCACAGAATTTCCCTGTGGCAGCAGTGTTCTGTCCTAGAATAATACCCATCTAAACAGACCATGGTAAGTGTCTTTTTTTTTAGAAATCTATCTTCTTGGAAGAGCTCACTGTGGGGACAGAAGTCAAAGCAGATGCCAAACAATTTAAGTGGCTGGGGATGGCGCAAGAGTAAAGGTGACAGCTGTGTAACCTTGACAACCTGAGTTTAATCTGCAGAATCCATGTTAAAACAAAACAAACATAGCCCAAAACCTGTTATGCCAGAATTTCCGTGGAGAGACGGTAGGTTTGTCTGGAAACTTCTGGGCCAGCTTCCAGAACACAGCACAGTAGCAGGAACAAGAAACATCCTCCCCTAAAAAGATGGAAGAAGGGAATGTACCCCAAAAGCTGTGTTCCAAGCCTCACATGCTGCCGTAGAGCATTTGCAACTGCACACACACAGAAATAAGCAACTGAGACAAATATTTTAAAATCACAGGTAGTGATGTGCACTGGAAAAGGAAATCATCCCACAGGAACTGCAGAGAAAGGGCACTCGGTGTGGAATTCATGAAAAAGAAAAGGTTTTGAACCCACACCAGCCAAAAATTAATTCAAAATCAAATGTGTGCTGAATCTCAGGTGTTTCTGGCATAGGTCAGTTGTTGTTACAGGGATTTTTTTTTTTTAAACTTCTTATTAAAGACTGAACCAAGGGCTTCACTCACAATAGACAAGAATCTACCACTGGGCTACAGCCCCAGCCAGGTTTTCTGAGCACACATTTACACTGAGTGTGCTGCCATGCCATTAAATGCCAGAGAATGCCTGCTGTTTTAGGTAGGCTTTCTATTATTGCAACAAAACGTCATGGCCAAAAAGCAAGTGTGGGTGTGTGGATGTGGGTGTGGGTGGGGGTGTGTGGGTGTGGAGGGGTGTTGGGGGCTATTAGGCTTACACTTCCACATTGTTAAAGCATCGAAGGAAGCCAGGACAGGAAGTCAAACAGGGCAGGATCCTGGAGGCAGAAGTTGATGCAGAGAACAAGGAGAGGAACTACCTACTGGCTTGCTTTCCCCTAGCTTGCTCAGCCTGTTTTCTTATAGAATCCAGGACCAGCAGTCCAGGGATGGCACCACTTACCAAGGGCTGGGCCCTCCCCTACTGATAACTGAGAAAATACCTTACAGCTGGATCTCATGGAGGCATTTCTTCAAAGGAGGCTCCTTCCTCTCTGCTGACTTTAGTTTGTGTTGAGTTGACCCACAGAGCCAGCCAGTACAGCTGGCTAACCTCAACTCAGGATCCAGACTATTATATGTTATTGTATTGGTTTGAATAAGAATGACCCCATAAGCTCATGTATTTGAATGCCTAGCCATCAGGAACTGGCACTACTGGGGAAGGATTAGGAAGTAGGTGTGGCCTTGTTGGAGTAGGTGTGGCTTTGTTGGAGGAAGTGTGTCACTGAGGGGTGGGCTTTGAGGTATCAAAAGCCAAAACCAGTCCTGGTGTTACTCTCTTCCTGATGTAGGACAGTCAGCTACTTCTCCAGCACCATCGTAGGAGAATTTTCTGTGTCCTGGTAGCTGCTCCCAAATAACCACACTGAGACTTATTATTAATTATAAATGCTCAAATGATAGCTCGGATTTGTTACTAGCTAACGCTTACATTTTAAATTAATGCATATTTCTTATTTATGCCTTGGCTTGGTACCTTTTCCCAGTATGGCAAGTTCATCTCCTTCACTCTGTATCTCCGCAGGATTCTGAGACACCTCCCTTCTTCCCAGAATCCTCTTAGTCCAATTCTCCCACCTAATCTTATCCTGCCTAGCTATAGGCCAGTCAGCTTCTTTATTAAACCCACATATATTCACATAGTACAAAGAAATATTCTACACACCCTGTCTGCCTACGGGCTACCATACTCCCCATCATGATGATAATAGATTAAACCTCTGAAACTGTTAGCAAGCCCCAATTAAATGGGTTGTTTGTTGTTTTGTTTTTTGTAAGAGTTACCTTGGTCATGGTGTCTCTTCATAGCAATAGAACACTGGCTAAGCCAGCTATGAGGACAGTAATCTGACTGTGTACACTAAGCATTCTATTCTTTCAGAAACATAACAGTTTAACTACAGAGAGCAAAAACAATTTTTCCTAATGTCATTCTTTAGCCTATAGATAGGAAAGTATTATATCTTTTAATTATATTGTGCTAGGATGCTTTGTTTTTTAAAATTTCTGTTTCTGTTGCTGACTTGAGTTTTATTTAAACAAAGTATTATTCAGTGAATTTTGGATTGGTATTAGGACAGAATTACCAACTCTTCAAATGGTCCTAAATGTACTTCTGCCGTTTGTATTTATATGAAGTGGTGTTTTCAGCACTGACCATTCTAAAATCAGAATAATGATCAATTCTGAAATATGTTACAGTGCCTTATGCCTTACAGTGTCAAATATTCAGTCAAGGCTCATTTATGTAAAAATAAACAGACACATCTTTTTATTTTTAGCATGCAAATTTTCTTTTATCTTTAATCAATGGTAAAATTACATGTATACCAAAGAGTTATTTTAAAGTAAATTTATTTTTAAAAATTTAAATTTTACTTATTGTGTGTGTGTGTGTGTGTGTGTGTGAGAGAGAGAGAGAGAGAGAGAGAGAGAGAGAGAGAGCATTTACTCGATATGAAGATAGAGGTTGTGCACACGCCACTGTGATCATGAGGAGATCAGAAGACAACTTTGTGATGTCTATTCTCGGCTTCCACCTCCATGTGGCTCACTAAGCCATCTTGCTGACCTGGAAATTTTTCTATGGAAAAAAAAAAAAAAGACAAATACATTCAACAGACAACCTTTTCTTTCCATAGTAACTTATTTCAACTGCCTAAAATGAAAACTTCTGATATTTGCTTTATGGTTTTCTTTTTTTAAAGATTTATTTATTATGTATACAACATTCTGCCTCCACTATGCCTGTGTGCCAAAAGAGGGCACCAGATCTCCAGATAGATGGTTGTGAGCCACCATGTGGTTGCTGGGAATTGAACTCAGGACCTCTGGAAGAGCAGCCAGTGCTCTTAACCTCTGAGCCATCTCACCAGCCCCTGCTTTATGATTTTCAATAACTTCTTGACACTGTAGAATGAAAAAGCCCTGGGTGATGTGGGAAGTGGTTCAGAGAATGTAAGGACTGTTCTAACTAAAAAACTTAAAAATATATCACTAGTCCAGGAGGTAAGGCTCCAATTTTGACTGAAAAAGTAAATACTATTTGTCCTCTGGTGTCTCTCTGTCTCTCGCCCTCTAAGGGTTGAGTGCTACCCTAGTTGGCTTCAAAGTTTGCATGACTCTTTAAATCAATTACTTTTCAACACCCACCCTACACCCTGAATTACTGCCGCTGAGCTCTGGGCAAATAGATGGTCAGCCTTTCCAAGCCTTGGTGGCCGCACACGGGCATCCATCAAGCATCCCTCTCCAGAAAGACCTCCTGAGGTCTCTGTGCACAATAACATCCCTGTTTATATCTCAGTTTCTGTTCAGTTCTTTTAATTCCAGTTTGTCAAAAGAAATAAAAAGATAAAGAGATAGAGTTGATTGAGAAAGCAGTAAGTGCTTTTTCTCACTGAATTCTCAAAACAATACTTTAAAGCGAGTGTTATTTCCTAATTTTTTCTCAGATAAATAAACTATGTACCCAATTACTCTAATCTACTATGTGAAAATAGTGCTGGGGTTACATTTGAATCTACAAAAGAACTCCCTGTGTAGTAAGGACCATGAAGAAAGTTAAAGATTCCTTTTAGATCAAATGAAGTTGGAATAAAATCTCAGAATGTAGGGGCTGTTTGAATTAAGAGTAAGACAGAATTTTCGGGTGGGAGAGGGAGTCAGGAAACCTTCATGAACAGGGCACTCAGAAGCCTGGGAACACCTGCTGCTACAGACGGTGTATGTGAGTGGTAGAACGATATAGAGAAGGCTGGGGACCCAGACTGGGGGATGGGGTGCAAGCTGGAGATGGCGCCTCAGCAGATGGGAAAGGAGCCTGGACTAGCCCTTCCCCCTGTATAGCCATTTTGCATGTACACAGGTAGATTGACATTTTTAGTAATGATAATTATGAGTTTGATCTATGTTAGAAAATATATAGCAACTTTCCATGGTCTTATGACTACTATTGTTTAGAATAAAGCCAAGCATCTTTTGCTTGTTTGGGGTAGTAGAGGTTGAATTTAGGGCTTCATACTTACTAGGCAAACTGAACTACCACTAGGCTATATACCATACTCCCCTTTTTGTGGTGCTGGGACCTGAACTCATGGCCTTGTACATGCTAAGAAAGCATTCTATCTCTAAGCTGCTTCCTTATCCCAAGTTTAAGGATCATCTTAGAGAATCTTGAATTTCCTTCTTCCTTCTACTAGAAAGTAGATTCATGACATAGATTAGGAATGTAAAGGTTGAGCCTAACGCAAAAAGCACTCATTAACTAGAAATTGCAAAGATGCAGATTTCACTGCTGAGATGGGTCTCTAAAGTACTGAAAAAAGAAGGAGAGGAAGGGGGTTGGTTTGTTTAATGCCTGATATAGACTGCAGGAGTCTGTCCCTGCTTCTATAGGCTTGAAGGTAGCTGTTGCCTGTAGGTGTGGATGCAATCAAATGGTGCAATATTGATTAGGATTTGAGTCATAAAAAGGCTGGAGAGATAGCTTAGAGGTTAAGAGCATGGACTGCTCTTCCAAAGGTCCTGAGTTCAATTCCCAGCAACCACATGGTGTTTCACAACCATCTATAATGAGATCTGATACCTTCTTCTGTATACTGTGCACATAACAAATAAATATTTTTTTAAAAAAAAGAAGTGAAGACAAGGGCTGAGAGACACAGGCAATAGCTAGCACAGGATATATGAAGGTATGACAGATTCTGCAACAGGACAAGAGATCTTGGGAGTGGGCAGAAGATGTGAACAGGAGAGTTTCTGCAGTCTAAATGGATCCCTTGGAGATCTACGATAGGTGATCGATCATGAGGGGACAGCAGAAGTTGGGTGCAACCTCAGACTCCTCATGTGGTCGCCATGCTGATGTCTGTGCCATCTGCTGTGGGGCACAATGGAAAGAGAAGCAGCCAGCCTTCTCTTTCCCTATCTCCAGGGAGTATTTTCCTCTCACTCCAAATCTCTTACTATAGACCCATTGTTTGGATTGTTTTCTTCACCAATACTCAGGTTCACATCTTTTCTTTCTGGTTGGCAAGGTGCTTGGTGGGAGAGGGGAACAGAATCTAACCAGAGGTTCTTATGGTTCATACAGACAGGCTTGGTGACTACAGAAGGAAACAGTGTCTGTAATGATGTGACAGCCATTCCTCATCCACCTTTAGCTTCTGGCAGATGGTTTGTCCACTGTCACATGGCCTATGCACCCTCAAAGTCCTGAGGCCAGGAGCCAAAGAGATGGCTCAGTGGTTGAGAGCACTTCCTGCTCTTGAGGAAGACCCACATTTGCTTCTCAGCACCCATGTTGGGTTGCTCACAACTGTCCATAACTTCAGCGCCAAGGGAACTGACACACTTTTCTGGCCTCTGAGGGCACCCTCCCATGTGTCACGGGCACGTGCACACAAAAATAAAGCAAGTTTTAAAAAGAAAAATTCGAAGAGCAGACAGACCTAGCATCTATATCAATGGCCAAACAGAAACAGCTAAAGACAGATGAAAGTTGTTAACAGATCTGTTTTGGCTTCCATTTGCTGCTTCACTTCTGCCTTTGGTAGGGTCCCTATTGGTGCAATAAGACACCATGACCAAAAGCAGTGTGGGGAGGAAAGGATTTATTTTATTTTATTTTTATACTTCGACATCTCTTTTTATCATCAAAGGAAGTCTGGACAGGAGCTCAAAAAGGGCAGAATCCTGGAGGTAGGAGCTGATGCAAAGGCCATGAACAGGTGCTACTTATTGACTTCCTTTCTCTGGTTTGCAGCCCGCTTTCTTACAGAACCCAGGACCAGCATCCCAGAGTGAGTACCAGCCACAAAGGGATGGATCTTCCCACACCAAATCACTAATTAGGAAAATGCCCTGCAGGCTTGCCTACAGCCCTGTCTTATGGAGGTATTTTCTCAGTTGAGGCTCCTTCCTCTCTGATGATGCTAACTTGTGTCAAGGTGACATAAAACTGTCTAGCACAGCATCCCTCAGCCGATGAGATTCTGTGGGTTCCTAAACGTTTAAATAACTAGGAGGTTTGAAGAAGAAGTTCTTAAAAGACAAAAAGACACAATTGCCTTCCTTGTTTTCAGTCTATCAGTCTTTGGGAAAATTTTAACTTTCAGGAAATACACATATGAATAAGTCAAGGGTCCAATGGGAAACTAAACATGGCCATTTTGGGAGTTTGTAATGATATTTTAATTTATTTTCTTTTGCCTATTATATGTAAGTTTCTGGTGGGAGGGGATTGTATTCATTCATCCTTGTCTGTATCTCTGGGGCTTCAGAATGTGGTTGAAGATGCGTTTAGATCACTCATGTTCAATGGCTGACTGAACAGATAATAAAATAGGTGCCACAAAGTTTCCTTTCAGGAGCCTCCTGTCAGGATCCTCGATTGTCTATGAGAATAAAAGTCTTGCAAATAGTGAAGATGAGAGTGGTCTATGAGAAAAAGAGATATGATAAAAAAAAATAGAGCTATAAGAAAAATACTGGAGTCTGTTTAATGTCATCTTATAAGCATGTATTAAAGGGCTGGGGCTACAACTCAGATGGCAGGGCCCTTGCCTATCATGCATGAAGACATAGGTTGCTACTTCAGCATGGTATTAAACTAGATACCACACACATGTCAATAATCTCCATACTGTGGAGGTGGTGGTAAAAGGATTAGAACTTTAAGGTGACATTCTCTGCTATGTAGAGGGTTCAAGGCTGTGATAGAGACCCTGCCAATAAATAAATAAGCAAAAAGTATTTCAAAGATACTCTAAAACTTCCTCTCTTGGTGTGAAATGTCTCCAAGAAATAGCTGATAAGGAACAGGATTCCCTTACCATGGCATACACAGAACTTACAAATGTACATTGCTCACTGAGTGGCCAGACAGATCACCCCACCTGCTCATAGGTATGCATGCAGGGGATCGGTTTGTTTTTTTTTATCATGTGGACATCTCTGGACCCGATTCCTCACTTCACTGAAGCTTTTGACAATTGAGTTAAATTTCAACTACATTTTATTTGACTGAAATGTTCCCTGATAAACTGGGAGTACTGGGACTGTCAGCCCTCTCTGAGTTTGCTGATAATAGCATAGAGGGGTTAGCTTTCAAAACCAGGTCAAAGGGAAATGGCCATCTCTTGAGCAAGAGCAGCAATGCTGATCCAAGAGCGATGCAAACCTTTATTTACAGAGATGTATGGCTCTGGTGGGAACAGCCAGAACGCAATGGTGAACTTTAGCCTACATGGCATAGCTCACCAGTTCTCACTCACGTCCACAGGAACAGGCAGGGTGTGATGCTTACCTTTATCTATAGCACCAGGCTCACTCTCCCAGGCTCGTTTCTAAGCACCTGTTTGACAGAGGAGGCCTTGGCAATTACCCCATCTTCTCAGACAGAACCTGCTTTGAGGGAATGCTGCCTGAGGTCACATCTTCATGAGAGGGCAGGGAAGACAGCCCTTCTGAGAGCGGACCCCGGAGACCTCTAGTGCCTCTTACGCTTCAATTCACAGCTTCACCTAAAACTCAGGATTGCTTCTGTATCTGAATGTAGAACGCATACTGAGCTTTGAAGAGCTCCTTTGTATAGTCAGTTTCTGCTGTGATAAAACACTGTGACCAAAAACAATTTGGGAAGGAAAGGGTTTATTTGTTTTACACTTCCACACTGTACTACATCACCCAAGAATGTTGGGACAGGAATTTAAACAGAGCCAGAACCCGGAATCAGGAGCTGATGCAGGGGCCATGAGGGATGCTGCTTAAATGGCTTGCTCTCCAAGGCTTCCTCAACCCTGTTTTTACAGAACTCAGAACCACTAGCCTAGGGTTGGCACCACCCACAATGAGTTGGGCTCTCCTACATCAATCACTAATTATGAAAATTCCCTATGGGCTGCCTACAGCCTGATATTATGGAGGCATTTTCTCAATTGAGGTTCCCTCCTCTCTTGATGATTTTAGCTTGTGTTAGGGTGACATAAGACCAGCCAGGACACTCATGCTACATCACTGGAGAGTTTGGGTATCAGCATTATTGTACTATGGCATTGCCCTCTAGGCATAACATGACTGATAGATCCATGACCATCACAGTAGACTACTGTGGCTTGCCAGTCATGCCAATGAAACAAGAACACTGCAGAGACAGTTAGACCTGTGGTAATGGGAATGTGACCACAACACTACATTAGAGCATGGGACCCTTGCCTGGGACTGCTGTCACTACCCTCCTCTGCCTCTCAAAGGCCACAAGTAAACCGGGAGACACTAGAATACACAAGAAACAGAAGGTAACTAAAAGTGACACTCCATGATGCAGCTTCCATGAAGGGATGTGTGGTGATGTATTTAATAAAACCAGTCTGGAATATCAGAGAACAGATCCACCCACAGTCAAGCCAGGAAGGTCAGAGAGTGGTAACTCACACCTTTAACCCCATAATTCCAGACAGAGATCTTTCTGTTTCTGTGAGTTCAAGGTCTATCTACCAAACAGTAGTAGTTCACACCGTTAATTCTAGAATATGATGCAGAGTTGAACCTGGAAGTAAAACAATTGGGCCATTAAGGTATTTTAGGCAGGCTTAGGAAGACAGATTTATTCTGTAGAAGTGACAAGGAGCCAGGCTGAGGACTCTTGAAGATAGCTTTCACCTGAGAAGTTGACTGAGATTTGACTGCGGTCTGTTTCCTCTCTCTGATATTCCAGCTTTCCCCTGATATCTGGCTCTGAGTTTTTATTAAATACAAACTAGAATTCGTGTTTCAGGGATGGGGTGTGACCTTGTTGTGAAGCAATTGGTTAGGAGTTACCGAAGTACTTGTAAGTGGGCTCTCACCCATGTTCTATAAGTGATCTCAATAAATTCTACTGATTCGCCATGCTGCACTCACTGGAATTTTTACTTTGGTCTGCTACTGGTACTCTATCTGCTATTGGTACTCTACCTGGGGCAAAGAGGCATTTGCTCACATCTCCCAAGGAGAACTAAATTCAGTAAGAACACAACCAAGTTACAAATGTTAAACCTGTCGGCTTTGAAGTCTTTCTTTTTGGACCCAATGAAGTCATGCAGGGGCAGGACTTATGTCTGACTCAGATGGTGCATTCTCTCAAAATTTCTACAGGTTCAGAAAGAGAGTGTTCTCACTCTGTGTACACTGAATGCTGTGCCCATCTTCCACGTATGCAGAGTTATGAAACAAAGTTAATTTTCAACATTAAATTTTTTAATATAATCACTATTGTGGTATGAGGTGAGCATAGCATTACAGCTTACACGTAGAGTTCAGAGGATGACTCTCTACAGTCAGTTCTTCCCTTCCCCATTTATATGGGTCTTAGGGATTTAATATGAGTAGAGTTTTGTGCAACAAGCTCTTTGCTTTCTGAGCCATTTAAAGAATGTAACAATTTAGATACACAGCTACAGCACTCCCATAAATGAGATGATACCAGTCTCTGCCAGAGTTTCAAGAACATTAACCCCTATATCTAAACAGCTTCTATAAACCTCTATATCCAAATATCTTGCACAAATCTCTCCCCTTGCCCCGTAGAACCTCCCGCTTTCCAGACTGGCAAGATGGGTTGATTGACAAGGTTCTTACCAGTGACCTGAATTCAATTCTCACTAAAAAGAAAACTGCATGTGGAGATGCCATCTGCAACCCCAGGGCTCCTGTGGTAAGGTGGGAAGCAAGACAGGAAAACTGTCTGGAAGCTTCTGGGTCAGCTAACCAGAGTATGCAGTGTAGTAAAAGAAGCAGCAGGAGAGACTCGGCCTCAAGAACAAGGTAGAAGGGTAGAACCAGCTTCTACAAGCTGTCTTCTGACCTCTACACAGGTGTGTGGCACCTGTGTGCCAGTACCCACACATACACACACTCATATGCACTAATAACAATACAAATTTAAAATGTAAAGTAACATTTTGCCTTGCCTCTTTCTCAAATATGCGCATTGTTTACTGTGGCAGAGTAGTTCATTGTAGTGCTCTTACATTCCCAAGTAAGTACCAGTGGTTTTATTCCTATTTATTTAGGTTGACATAAATAGCTATTGAAGAATGGATGAGTACTTGGGAGGGAGCATGTGTTATAGTTTCTGTGTTGCCTTGGAAACCTTTGTGTTGCACAGGCACTCCTTTCCTGCTTTTCTATTAACTCTTCTTGGTCCAGACTGAGCCAAGGAAGCAAGCTCTGGGTTCTCAGGGACCGAGTTCAACTCAGTCACTGTGACAGCATCTCTGCCACCAAATGTCATTGAGTTGGTGCTCCGTGGAACTGTGCCAAGTGTCAGACCCCTGCTTGGCTTCCAGCACTGAGCCTTTAAAGCAGAAAGTGCTTTGTGACATGGGCTTTTCATACAGAAGTAACACAAACCTCAATTTGCAGCACACATCATCACCCTTTCTTCTGACCTTCATGAGCATGCGTCAGGAACAGATAAAGAGTGTCACGGAGCCATAGAAAGAGACTTCAATTCTCTTTCAAATGGAAAGTGAAAAAAAAACCAGGTACAAATCAACAAGCTTCCTCTGCACTTCATCAGACAGCACAGCCCAAGCCATCCCAGGGATCGCTCCACTGAAGACTGAAAGTCTGCTGGAGAGATGCTATGAGCATCCTGGGATCTCTCAAGCGAGCTTTACCTCCTCTCCCCAGCCCCTTTGAAAAGTGCCCACTTGCCCTGCAGGTTGGAAGCTGTCTTCTCCAGGCAACTCTCCATCAGCACGCCTGCCACTCAAGTGGGCTTGTCCAGACTGTCTCTTGTTGTGCCTTCCACTCCCAGACTCAGGCTGCCGCATCTTCAGTGCCTCTCAAGAAGGAACCCCATTGTTTACCCTTACCTGTACTTCTGTTCTCCGTAATGGACATGAAACAGGCACTGTGAAAACTAGAAATGTAAAGGAGTGCAGCTACACTTATAAGTCGTGGATTCCTAGATACACAGTCCTGGTACATTGGTCTCCTTCACTGCCATTTTCCCATTTATAGGATAAGCAAGTTGCTTATCTACTCACACAGCAAATATTTATCAAGCATTTAACTAGCAGTTTTCAGAGTAGCAATCCTTGTAAGAATCAACACTGGCTGTCTGAGGTTGCTAGTGGGTGGATGGAAATCAACCATCAGTATTGTTGTAAAGGACAAAGATCAGGGGTCCTAAAGGCTAAAAGCAGCTTCCTTCCCCAAGAGATGCTGAGCAGTTGAAGATGAACAGGGAGCTTGGAGATTGGATAACTTACTTAGTCTGTACCTTAATGCTGTGACATGGGGCTAAACACATCATAGAAACCAAGAAGCCGAAACTTGCATTCATGGGTGATTTAAGAGAACAAGACCTTAAAACTCTGGCCTCAAAGTTCTAGTACACTTGTGTGTTGAAGCTGGTGTTTGAGCTCTGGGCCTTGTCTCTCATCCCAAACCTCTTCCTACCCAGGCTTCTTAATGCCTTTTTGCTCCCACTCACTGTCAATGCCAAGGACATTCCCAGTCTTGTTCCTAAACCAGAAGAGAAAGAGGTTCCCTGTTCTCCTGTGTCCTTGCCAATGGTTGCTACTGTTCCATCTTTTAAAATGTGGCATCCAGAGAATGTTTATGCAACACCTCCCTGATGTTTTGAACCATATTTCTACAAAGTTGTTTTACATCTTTACACATTTTTACTGGTTGTATACTACTTTGAGGGAAAAGTTTATTCAAATTCTTTCCTTGTTTCTAATTTCATTTTAGTTTTATTCTAGAGTTAGTGGTCAAGAGTCTTTCATGTATTCTAGATAGAGTTTTTATTTTAGCAAATACATGACTTGTAAATATTTTCATTGATTTTATGAACTTTTTTGTATAGTGTCAGTGGTACCACTTCAAGTAGAAAAAAATTAATTTTCTTTAAATTACCAGTGCTTTCACTATTTGTACTTTCAGTATTAAATATAGAAACCCCTGCCTAAACTAATATTTTTATTGTTAAGGTATGTGTGTATGTGTGTGTGTATGTATATGTGTGTGTATGTGTATGTGTGTGTGTATGTGTGTGTATGTGT